>CBVK0103076587.1:0-12316 GCA_900067695.1 Picea abies
GAAAAAGTTTTTTGGGCTGTTTTTGGCCAGTGAGAGGTGTGAGGCAAATAGGGAGGGTTCTCTTTATAGCTTTTTGGTAGGGTTTAGGAATTAGGATTTTGTTTTTTCTTATAAAAAAGATTGAATTTTCCATGCTGAATCCGCCATGGTGGGGTCCAGGACCTACTCAGTTGAGTAGGTATGGACTTGGCTGAGTAGGGCTGGTTTGGTACTGAACAGGACGACTCAGGCTGACTCAGCCGGTTCAGTACCAAAACGACACTCTGAACTGAGCAACAGGCTGAGTTGGTACAGTTGCTGGTCAACTCAGCCGAGTTGACTCAGACTGATTTTTAAAACACTAGGAACCAAGTGCTTTGTTTGCCTGACAGTCACAGATAGGAGGTTTCAGTTTTATGGAAAATTTCATTTGGTATTATTTGATAAACATTTCACATTGCCTTCTTTCCTTTGTTAACAAGATAGATTCCATCTATCTTTCCATAAAAAGTACAGCTTTAAGAGACCTGTATTGTACATCTCATTTGTGGGTGCTCCTTCATTTCTATTTTAGCAAAGCAAACGATTTTACATACCCTCTCATTTCATCCTTGCATGGGGCTTTGCTTTCTCATTTTTACAGCATAGCATTGGTTTTCTTTATGGGATTACTCCATCAAGGCTTGTTTGTCCTTGTTGCTCTTCTTCTGACTACTTGTACTTTGTAGCTAAGCTGTCATCATTTTCTAAGGTATATCCATCTTTTCGATTCTTAATTTTTGACTGCATCCATGATTATAATTAACTGCCTTAGTTGTTTCTTGTTGTTCAGTGGCAAGATTGGCTTCTCTTATCCTGTAATAATTTGGGAAATTTACTACTGCATTTTCAAGAAACACTTATGAAGTGCAGTAATGAGTAGCATATTCAACATAATACAACAATTTGTTGAGTTACATGCTCCAATATATGTTTGCAAGTATAGATATTTTCTGTAACTATATTTGACAGCAGTTTATGTTGATATATCTAAACTCTTGATTGGAAATGTTTTCATTTTTCTATCTTTATTCAGTATCTTACAAAAAGTGGAGTCTACGACTTTTGGAATTGGTTTGATGACCGAACCTGGTAAGTGATTTCGGATTTTTATGAATATCAAGTTCATGTCATCGTAGCAACAAAATGACCTGTTTCATTTTCTTCAAGGGTAGAGTTCGGCAACAACTTCAGAATTAATAGTGTGGCATACTTTGCATTCCAGGTACCCACTGGGTCGTGTCATTGGTGGAACAGTGTATCCCGGTCTCACTTTGACAGCAGGGACAATGTGGTGGTAGGTAAAACTGCATCAATTATATTTATTACTGGCTTAAACCTAGTTCTCCAGAATTTTGTTGTTGGGGCTTCTCATTTACAGAAATGATAAAAGGCCTTAAATCCTTCCTAAACACAGGTGGCGTTTAGGTTCAATATGTTTCCTGCAGGTTGGTCAAGTGTGTTGTAAGATATTGTCCAGTGTGAAATATAAATAAGATAGTTTATTTATCCTAAAAAACTCTGTTGCATTTATTTGGCCTTATGATCTTTATTTTATATGATCTTCCTGCATTTGTTAACACACAGTTTGCTTGTTTGAGTCAGGGTATTTAATGCTCTCAACATTCCTCTTTCGGTTGAAACTGTTTGTGTCTTCACTGCTCCCATCTTCTCAGCAAATGCAGCTTGGGCAACATATCTTTTGACAAAGGTTGTTTGATTCTACTTCAATAACTTATGTGTATTTTGGGATCTTGTGCTTCTTTTTGTTTAGTGCTAAAATTGTCACTCACTGCTATTCATAATAACTTGTATTTATACAATGAGGCATGTTTGATTTGTGTTGCAGGAAGTTAAAGGCATTGGTGCAGGCCTCACTGCAGCAGCCATTCTAGCAATGGTACATATTGTTTTGGATTTTAGAAACTATAATGTTTGATTTTTTCTTCCATCTATGCACTTGTGGAGTAAAATGTAGGAATCACTAACAAAGAGATATTATGATTTGTACTTTCGTTAGGAAATTCAGTTTCTGAATTGAGCAGTTTCATCTCTAAAATGTTATCAGAAAATAAAGTTAGGAATGGGTCATCTTCTACTTGGATTGGCACCCAATAACTAACGTACTTTTTTTTTCTCTTCCCTAGTGGAAACTACCTTTTTATAATTTCCATGTATTGTAAAAACTCACAACTTAGACCTGCGCCTGAGACTTCCTAAACAAGTACACACTATGATATTACTCAAGAGTTTTGGGCTTGCTGTGCGTGTTTGTGTATGTGTCTTTACAGGTCTAGGTTGTGATCTGTATATAGGTTCTTTTTCAACTATTACAAAGATTCATCTGTAAGCCAATATTTAATGACTTTACTACGACATGATAGACATCCATGAAAAACAAATTGATTAGATCCATTTTGGGCAGCCATAAACTTGTACAACAAGATTCTTCAATGGTAACTGTCATAGCCACCAGGTAGACCCAGGTACACTTAAATGGGTATGTGATGCTCTTGTGATGTCTGAGACATCCTTGGATGCCCCTAGTCAATTGGGGGACATCCTTCATGGATTAGAGGACATCCCATAGAGGGTGGTTATCAGTGTCCCCCAAAAAGTTGAAAAAAAAAACGAAGGCTAACCTTCCCCCAAGCAACATTTTAGTACTCAAAATGATTAATACGACTTTACCTTTGTTTTTTCACATTTGATTGTGTGCAAAGATCTGGAGCCGTGGGCACTTTTGGGAAGTGATTTTAATTTTTTAGTGAAGATTTGAGATTTTCTTGTGTGGGGCAGCTTGTTTTTCAACTGTTTTGGTTTTGGCAATGCATTTTCTTATGTGGGAATTGATTTTGCAGCTATGGTAAGCTGTTTTGAAGTGTTGGTTGCAGTTTTTCTCTTGTGGACTTATACTTACAAGAAGTCCCGAGTTCTTGTGGGAAGTGGTAGTCCCATGAAATTTTCTTTGTTTATTACCATTTTGATTCCTGAATTTTAAAGTTTTATTTGAAATTTCCCTTTATTTAGTGTATGGATAAATATGTATATCTCATGTATGTTACTATGTATTGTTAGAATTTTAGGGTAAAATGCAGAATGTAAGTCTCTTTTAATTTTTCTAGTCAACAAGACAAATTTGATCCTTCAAGGAGAATGGCTCTCGCTGCTGCATATAAATTTAACATGTATGTATGTATATATATTGTCCATGTAGTGTTAGCTGTCCCCACATACCGACATACCTAGTGATCGGGGATAGTGTATGGATATATATGTATATCTCATGTATCTATGTATGTATATATATTGTCTATGTAGTATTAGCCGTCCCTACTTATCAACATACCTAGTAATCAGGGATTTGTATAAGATGCTCAATGACTATACCTGGGACAGTCCTGTACCCACACTCTCATGCTACTTTACTTAAGGTTCTTTAGTGTTGGTCATCGTAGCTTGGCATGTCGATTAATCCCATTATTTTTAACACTCGAGGCTTAAGGAATGGAATTATAGCTAAGCATTTCATTTCCATAATAAATTTGCAAGTTCTTCATCTATAGATGGAATGGGAAATCTATCTTTAATGGTCCTCTTGTTTAATTTTCTATGGTCAAGACTCAATGCCCTTATGGAAGGAGCTGATCCTTAAGCTTAAGGAATGAAATTATAGCTAAGCATTTCATTTCCATCATAAAATTTTGTGATTCATTCATAATCAAATTGCATTCAACATACATGGGACAAATATAATTAGATATGTTTTATATTACTCTATTTGTGAAATTGAATCATTGAGAAACCTCAGGATTGACAGATACCATAGTAGTCTAGAACCAAAATTGCTGATAGAATCAACCAGTGTTGCATGTTGATTTTTCCTTAACTCAACACATGAAGTAATTGCCAATAATTTCCTTAAACACAGAAATTATACTATCTGATATAATTCTGGAAATTATGCAAAATTACCTACAACTGAGTTAATTAACCAGAAATAACAGCAGAACCATGCACAGAAATCACACACATAAATTGGACAACACAAGAAATACCCTGGAAATCCCAGTGTGGGGAAAACTAGCAAGGAGGTGCTTTATTGAGCTTCTTGAACAAGTTTTACAGCAGCATTTACACACAGGAAAACTCAGAAAACTATAACAGAAACTACATAAATGCTTACAGCACCAATTCTGCCCTGATCTGGGTGCTGAACGGCCCTCCAAAACTCAGCCTAACAGGCCACTGTACGGCCCAGCTGTCTTGGCCACTTATGGGTGCTGTACGGCTGCCTTAGTGCGCCCTTCTGGGCTTGTGAACAGCCCATAAATCTCTGCTGTACCAGCTGCTGTATAGTACGGCCCTGAGAAGATGAGTAGTATCCCACTGCCCACTCTCAGCAAATTCTGCCAGTTCCTTGCTGCCCTTGCTTTGCTCAAATAGCCCTCAAGCGCCTGTGAAGTTGGCTGCTCTGTTCTCCTCAAACTCCTCAGCAAAACACAACCACTCTCCTCAGCTCTAGCTCCTTCTTTTAGCTTACTTGCTCAACTCACAAATGAGAATGTGTGTAGTCCTCTCACCCTCAGCCTCCTCTTATCTCCTTAGCAACCCCCCATTTACCTTGAGATGTGTGCCCAACCTTGGGCCTCAATGGCTGAGATTGGGGCTGCTGGACTCCACTCTCCACTAGGTGGTGCACCCCCCTTTGGACAGGATCCCACACTCCACTAGCAGCCACCTTCAGGAGGTGCGCCCTCTCTCCTTGGGCCCCATGTTCCACTCAAAGATGAATTTTGGCTACAAGCCTAAGTTAGACTTAAGATGAAATATTAAGGTTCATCTGGGTCAATTTTAGGTGTCCATCAGCATGCCTAGGACACATAGGCCTATGCTGAGACACCTCATGAGCTAAAAACTAACACTCCCTCTTAGCGAGGGAGGTATCTCCACTAGGATCAATCTTTGATCCAATCAAATCTGCTGCTGTTGCTGTAGCTGCTCCCTCTGAACCGGAAGATCCACCTGCTACTTTTGCTGCACTATGATCTAATGTGTTGCTCTGCTCATCCATCAATGTCAAGTCATACCAACTGACTTTCTTCGACACTGATCTTTGATCTAGGATCTCTCTGGACCCACCTACAGGTTATCCCAACGCCATGTACATCATACCTTGCTTGATGCCAAGCCTCACTGCTGTATCCAAGGCTGCTCCCTCTGCCCATATGAGCACTTGTCCATCAATGAACATTACTTCATATCTCATATCCTCCAGAGATGATATAGAGAGCTAGTTGACCTTCAACTTTGGCACATACATCACCTCATCCACCTCCAGTGACACTCCTGACTCTCGCTGGAATCTGACACATCCAACCCCCTTTACTGCATGCCTGGTGTGCGCCCCATTCTTCACATGGAAGTCTGAGCCCGTCTCCGAAACAATAATGAACGCCGACCTCATTCCAGTCATATGGTGAGATGACCCATTGTCCATAAACCATGCCCCACTCTCCTCAAACTCAGCCAACCTGCTGCTGCTAGAAAGAGCGACAACCTGAGAAAATTCGTCATCGAATTTCTCTGCAAACGCATCCATCTCAATAGATGCTGTAGCTGCTACCTCCGACTCCTTCTTCTTCTTCTTGTTGGGACACTTGCTGGCATAGTGGCTAGTTTTGTGACATGCAAAACATCTCACTTTACCCATGTCCTTGGAGCCTCCCGCTCCACTGCTCTTCTTTGCATGAAGAGCCACATTCTCCTCTTCTTAACTCTTTGGCTGACTAGCCTGAGATGCATCCACTCACAACTCCTCCTGGGTGAAGTTGTCCCACAACCTCTCCCAATCAGGGAGTTTCTCCCGTGCAACCACCCCTCGGACAAACACGTCCCACTAGTTGGTGAAGCCGTTCAAGGTTGTCCTCACCAACTCGGTCTCATCCACGATCTCTCCCATTGTTGCAAGTTCATCTCGTATCTGAGTGAACTTTGTGAGGTAAGTGACGACCGACACTCCCTTGGCCATCTTCGTGCTTCTCAACTTTTCTCTGAGCAACATCTTCTTGCTCTGGCTGTTGGACTAGTATAGCTTTACTAGGGCCTCCCACATGTCCTTCGCTGTCTTCTTGCTAGAAAAATGTGGAATGATGTGGTCTTTGACACCATCCACAAGTATCCTCCTAGCCTTGAAATTCTTCTTGGTATGGGCTGCTAGCTGTATTGGATTAGCTGGGGCTGCCACTTTTGCTTTTGTAATTTCCAACAACCCATTCTCCTCCAACACCAAGCTAATACGCTCCCTCCAAGGACATAAATTTGAAGCGCCATCCAGCTTGTCCTCAACCCTTAAGCCTGCACTGACCATTTGAGTCTGCTGCCCTGTTTCACCCACACACTTCCTGGTCACACGTCCCACTTGCTGATTTACTTCTCCTGATTTGCACAAAAAGTCACTAGTCTCTTTCTGTACTCAGAGGCTGCGCTCTGATACCATGTTGAATTTTCCTAAACTCAATACATGAAGTAATTGCCAATAATTTGCTTAAACACAAAAATTATACTAGCTGATATAATTCTAGAAATTATGCAAAATTACCTACAACTGAGTTAATTAACCGGAAATAACAGCAGAAGCATGCACAAAAATCACACACATAAATTGGACAACACAGGAAGTACCTTGGAAACCCCAGTGTCGAGAAAACTAGCAAGGAGGGGCTTTATTGAGCTTCTTAAGCAAGTTTTACAACAACATTTACACACAGTAAAACTCATAAAACTATAACAACAACTACAAAAATGCTTACAAGACCAAGTTTGCACTGTTCTGGGCACTGTACGTCCTAGTTGTCTTGGCTACTTATGGGTGCTGTACGACTGCCTTAAAGCGCCCTTCTGGGCCTCGCCTAGGCACTCTTTTGGGCCTCTGAACAACCCATAAATCTTTGCTGTACCAGCTGCTGTATAGTACAGACCTGTATAACCTATTGAACAACATGTACGACCCTAAGAAGATGAGTAGTATCCCACTGCCCACTCAACAAATTCTACCACTTCCTTGCTGCTCTTGCTCTGCTCAAATAGCCCTCAAGCGCCTCTGAAGTTGGCTGCTCTGTTCTGCTCAAACTCCTCAACTCTCCTCAGCTTCGGCTCACTCCTTCAGCTCACTTGCTCAACTCACAAATGAGAATGTGTGTAGTCCTTTCACCCTCAACCTCCTTTTATCTCCTTAGCAGCCCCCCATTTACCTTGAGATGTGTGCCTAACCTTGGGCCTCAATGGCTGAGATTGGGGTCGCTGGACCCCACTCTCCACTAGGTGGTGCACCCCCCTTTGAACAGGGTCCAACACTCCACTAGCAACCACCTTCAGGAGGTATGCCCTCTCTACTTGGGCCCCACATTCCACTCAAAGATGAATTTTGGCTACAAGTCAAAGTCAGACTTAGGCTGAAATATTAAGACTGATCTGGGTCAATTTTAGGTGTTCGTCAACATGCCTAGGACACATAGACCTATGCCTAGACACCTCATGAGATAAAAACTAACATTGCAAAACTCATTGATGAATTGGGGAGTTGACGAGTCATTGAGCAATTGATTAATCGGGCAAAAAAATCGGTTGATTGATTTGTCGGTTTTCTCGTCTATTTATTTGGTTTGTTCCTCGGTCCTTTTTGGTTAAATCTTTCCTTTTTGGGTGATACTTGGTAGGCTTTTTGCTGATTTTTCTTCTTGATATTTTCTCATTTTTCTTTGATTATTATTTATTGCCGGGTCCAAATTTTGCAACATTGGAAATAATTGGGTTGGAAACACACAAGAAATAAAGTATTAAATGAAATCATTTTGGATTGTGGTGAAAAAAGGGACAATAAATGTCATCAGAATTGCTCGAAAGGAACCTAGTTTAAAACCCGACTCCACCCTGCTCCTTCACAGTAGTTGGTACTGAGATTTGGTAGGGCAAGCTACTACAAAGAGTCCCCACTTTGTCCAAGAGAGCTAAATGCTTATGGGGCACTTTTTTAGACCTTTGCGTTTTAAGAATGTGAGGAAAACTTGGGCAAAGTAAAAAGTAGGAGCTCATACTATTACATCTCTTATGTCTTGTTGCTACTTCTACATCTTAGAAGGATGAAGCAAAGAAAAATGAGGATGAATGATCAAATTGTTCGAAATAGATGTCAACAATGCTACATAAACATTGAAGTTTTGAGAAATTACTTGAGTAATGAAATCTTGATGAAATAAGATAGGCACACACTTTGCACGATTTGTAAATGTTGATATTTTGACGTAACTATGGAAGATGTTCTTTTGTATTTGTATTGTTATCCTTATTGTAAAAGTCAAAATGGCCCTTCTTAGGGTTGCGTCTTTTCAAGAGTCGAGTTATGTGTATAAATAGAGGTCGAGTTACTCTCATTTGTATACACATACAACTTGCCTTCTCTTGTGTATTTGGAGCATAGCAAAGGAGGTCTAGCGTAGGAGGTCTTGGTTTCTTGGTCTTTGGTATCTTGGCTTTGGTCTATTTGTGGAGAGCTATAACGTGACATTGTACTGCTTGAAGGAATCTATACTGAAGAATTGGTTGAAGGAATCTATACTGAAGAATCTGTACTTGATGAACACGAGACCAGATATATGTTTTGTTGTGAACATCCTTAGTCAGTATATGGAGTAGCCCAGGAAGGTTCATTTGGTCGCAACAAAACATGTGATAAGGTACCTTAAGGGTACATTGATGATTGGATTATGGTCTCAGGTATGTGACAAACCATGAGTTTGAGTTATATGGATATTCGGATTCAGATTGGGTTGGCAGTATTCCTGATCGGAAGAGTACTTCGGTATATTGCTTCAGTCTAGGCTCCAGTATGGTTTTGTGGAGTAGCAGGAAGCAGTCATGTGTAGCACTCAGTACAACTGAGGCTGTAATATGTGGCAACATGTGTAGCATGTAGAGAAGCAGTGTGGCTTCGGAAGCTGCTGTCTGGGTTATTTGGTCTCAAACTGGAGGCAACCTGCATTTTGTGTGGCAACCAGAGTTGCATGAAGTTGTTAGAGAATCCGGTGTTCCATGACAGGTCGAAGCATATCGAGATCAATTATCACGATATCAGGGATATGGTGGAGAGGGGAGCAGTGAGGCTCCAGTCGTGACTACTGAGGAGCAGGTTGCGGACGTGTTGACCAAGCCACTGTCGAGGACGAAGTTTGAGCACTTCACGGACAAGCTTGGCGTGGTCCCTCTTCAGAGGGAGTGACGAGGTATAGATGCATTGCGGGGTAGTGGATGTCATGGGGACATGTTGTAGCTATTTGAGAGCTACCCACATGCCTTGGATGCATTGCCTGTGAAGTCACATGGGTGCACATGATGAGGTACAGATGCATTGCGGGGTAGTGGATGTCATGGTGACATGTTGAAGCTATTTGAGAGCTACCCATAGGCCTTGGATGCATTCGCTGTGAAGTCAAGTTGTACTATGGATATTCGATGATGTATAGATTCATATGTTCAACAGTCAGTGGTCATGAGTTCGTGTGGCAACAAAGAATACCTTCCTAGTTAAGAGGGAGTGTTGATATTTTGATGTAATTACGGAAGATATTCTTTTGTATTTGTATTGGTCAAACCTCGAGAAGGTTATTGTAATCATATTGTATAAATCGGCTCAAAAAAAATTATTATTTTATTGTTATCCTGATTGTAAAAGTGAAAACGGCCTCTCTTAGGGTTGCGTCTTTTTGGGAGTCAAGTTATGTGTATAAATAGAGGTTGAGTTCCTCTCATTTGTATACACGCACAACTCACCTTCTCTTGTTTATTTAGAGCATAGCAAAGGAGGTCTAGCGCAGGAGGTCTTGGTTTATTGGTCTTTGGTATTTTGGTCTTGGTTTATTTGTGGAGAGCTATAATGTGACATTGTATTGGTTGAAGGGATCTATACTGAAGAATTGGTTGTTGGGTTTTATCCCCCATGAGGGTTTCCCAGGATATATCTCATGTTCTGCGATTGTTTATCTTTCAGTGATCCTATTACATGCAATTGTTAATGAATGTTAAAGAAGATAACTGTAACTTCTAAAATTATAACAGAAAATAGTTAGGATAAGGTATTAAAAATGATGAGCAATAAAAATACCTTATTTTTAATCTTTCTATTATCCACATCCTTTTTACCACTTTTATTTTTAATCCTCGTAATATGAGAATTTACTTCTGATAAGTTAGAGCTTAGTATTTTTAAAGGTGAAGTTCATAAATTGCTAAAGATCTATTTTTGTCTTCAGCCTTTATTTTTGGACTATATATATGTGATATTGTAAAGAATGAGTATTATGGGCCTAATTGGAAATCTGATTTTTAAAACTGAGACTCAAAACAGAAGCTGGAACTTGGAAACTAATATACTTTGAGAAACTGATAAGGTTCTAACTTCTAAAAGTAGTAAAGAACAGGAAAAATCAGCATTAACAACAGTAAACTTAACACTAACAGCAGTAAGCTCAGTGATAACAGTGGTAATACTAGCAATGTCCAACAAAGCATTTGATAGCAAATTCTAGAGTACTTACAACAGAAAAAAAGTCCAGCAGTAGTAACAGTTGCTGAATATTTGAAACCTACAGCACAAAAAATCAAACTTTCCTAAGAAGGTATGGCCATCAACTCAGGCCCAAATCCAGGAGGCAATGTATACAAGGGTTGCAAACATTGGCAAATTGCCGAGGGTCTTGACCCCTGGATATCGTAAACAATGGCTTGTCCTCAAGTAGGTCTTTGGCTGGAGATGGACGACCAGTTGTAGGTGTCTCACTATGTGTAGAAAGTGGTGTTGAGGTTGGTACATGAGCCTCCCCATTCTTAGTGTCCGCTGCCCTAACCATTGTGAGTCATCCTTCCCTGCCCCTTGCTCTTGCTGCTTCTCATGTAACCACTAGGGTGCCTTCTCCACAACATGCCTCTCCACGCTCCACTCAGACATGGTGTCAATGTTAACATGCAAGGATATGGTGTCCACATCAGTGGGTCTCTCAAGCTGCTTCACTGAACCGAAGATTGTAGTAGACATAAATGAAGAAATTTGATGTCCCCAATCAGGTTTCAATCACTCTTTATCACTCCCATAGTTTAATGCCCAACCCATGAACAAAAAATTCATCTTATAACATTTGTTAAATTCTGGAAATAAAATCGCTGAATTTGAAACACAAGAGACAACTTCTTTGGCTGGAAATTAAATGCAGAAATAACTCGACAATAAATAACCACAGAACACAGGAAATTTTGGTCCAAAAATGACCCAGGAAAAACCCCCAGTGTGCGGGAAACCTGTTCTTCTGAGAGGGCAGCTTCTTTTATTAATTTGCAAGCATCTGGAAATTACATTTGCAGCAGAAAATAAAATACATAGTAGAGACAACTTATCTCTCTTTTCCCAAGACAAAACTTTCTTGGAAACTGTGCCAATAAACCTCCTCGAAATCTGAGCCAAGCTTACTCAGAAATTACGTATGCTGTACAGATTCGTACTGTATGGACAACACTATACAGACCTCGATTTCTGTCCAGCCTGTATGGATCTGTAAGGATTCAATAAATGCTGTACGCTGCCTCGATTTCCATGCAGATTTCTCCTTGATTTTTGTGCAGAAAATCCGTACTATACGGATTGGTTATGGAAGTAATAAATGTTGGTATTTGCCTCAATTTCTGTGTCCACCTTTGCATGGAAAACCGTGCCACTCTTTTCTAGAAATGATCTTCTTTCTGCTCTCCAATCTGCTCTCTCTTATTCACCCAACTTAAATAAATGACCCACTTAGCTTTTATTTCCTAAAGTGGTCACATTTCCCTAGGCAAAGAGACCAAGCCTAAGGAACACCACTTGCCTCGGTATAAAAATTAACACTCCCTCTTACTGAGGAAGGTGTTACTTACCACCCCCATCTTGTCCCTGAAATAAACATGCTTTCCTCTTGGAAGAGACTTTGTGAGGATGTTGTAACACCCTGTTTCCCCCAGGTTGTAAAAATAACTGGACTGGCCAAGAACTATGGCAAACTCATAAATGTGAATATGTGATGTAAATGGACCTTGAGGAAAAGGTCAATGAATCTGAATAACATTATGAATTTATTGCAGGACTGCTGAGAGGGGATGTGCATAAAAAGAGACCACGATGGCGGTGGAAGGCCTCTGGAAAGGTGGCGTTAACTTCCACCGAGAATTAATACCGTATTTGGACTCCACTGGCCCGGAGAACCAAAAGCGGCTCGCT
>CBVK0103076601.1:0-33229 GCA_900067695.1 Picea abies
TTGTGCACATCCATTGCACATGCCTTCATGATCAACCTTGAATTCTGGTAGACGTGTGACTGCCTTGCTTACATATGGTAATGCCTTGTAGTTAATGTGAGCTAGTCTTCTATGCCAAAGTTCACATGGATTCTCAATGGAATGAGTCAAGGCTTCTTCTGAGTGACCTTTTAGCTTATACAAGCCACCTTCTTCTTTTCCAATAACAATTGTTTCTTCCATGGTTTTTCCTTTGGGCCACATAAGAACTTCTCCATATATGAAAACAACTCTGAAGCCTTTCTTATCTAAAGCTGAGATAGAAAGTAAGTTCTTTGTCAAACCTGGTACATATAGTACATTCTTCATCTTCATTGGGGTTCCTGAATCAAGTTTGTAATTTGATTCTCCTACTCCTTTTATAGGGTACTGATAATCGTCTCCAAGTGTAACTTTCTGGGGAAAGTTCTTTTCTGTAAGGTAAGAGAGAATGTCTCTTTGACCTGTCATGTCGTGTGATGATGCTGGGTATGTTACAGAATGCCAGTGTAGTTTTCCTAGCGACGAGTTCCCTTGAGATCCTAGTAGTGAGATTCTTGGTCACATGTGCTAGCGAGACCCTAATAAATGAATGGTACGGTTTGATAGACTAAGAGCAGTGAAGGGGTACATTCCTTGGGTTGGGCAGGTCGAGAGGAAGAGATCTCGAGGAAATCGAGATATCTATAGGAGAATGCTAGTGAGTTGTTGGATAATATGAGTTGTGAGTGGATAGTGAAAGACACCCTCTTTTGTAGATTCCTATCCCTAGCTTGTGGGTGACTTGCTGTTGAGATATAGAACAACAAGTATATGTTTGGGTGGAAAATATATCCCAAGCAGTTGGTTATACAATTGTTTTAAAAGATAAGTGTTTTATCTTGTTTATGTGTTGCATTTATGGTTTATTTTATTGTGCATTTACTCTTTGTATTATAATTATTTATATGATGTTGTGTTTGAGTTTAGTAGTTGCATTCATGCTTAATTCAAAATGTTGTAGGTGATTTTGATTAATGGTATCAGAATTGGTTAAATATGTATGATTAGTAATGGTTAGCTACAAGAACTATTAGCAGAAAGATTTTTGTTGTGTGTGTTTTTGTTGGTTGTTCCTCAGAGGAAGTTTTGGGGACGTTACACCAATTGAGGAAACTCTTGCACAGTTGGAAAGGTATCGATGTGTACAATATGCCATCTTCCTCCATAGAAGGTTTGGCCCAAAAAAAATGTCGTTTGATGCTTCAAAATGGCTTCGAAAGATTTTAGATGGCTTGAAATGACATGAAATGACCACCATATCAACCCGACCTTCGAACATGGAATTGACACAAGAACCATGCCTAGTGTGACACTCTTCAAGACAATGAGGAAATCTCACTTGTAAGCTAAATATTCCTTATGTTGGTTCGACCACTAAGCATGGCCTATAAACCCTGAGGTAATTGTATGGCCTTAAATCCTACTTGCTAAACTCAAGTCATTACTTGGGCATTGAGAACTATCCATGGGATTACAAATCTCAAAATGGCCACCATAGCCTTCTTACAAGCCAAAGATTATATATGTAGGGTTTGCATGATGACCAACAAAATGCGCATAAAACTTCAATTCTTGGGACTTTTGAGGGAACTTTTTTTAAATGCATCACTAAAAACTACCTCTAATTTTTTTTAAACATTGTTAGGAGGACCATCACTAGCCTGAACCTCCAGTAACCTAGCCTAAGGAAATTTCTTCCATTCAATTTAATTTGTTCACTTTAGAAGTCATTATTCTTTGTTGAAAAAGGGGTTTCTTGAACTTATAGAGTTATGTAAAAGAGTCATATAGACAATGACACTTCATACACACTCTTATTTCTCTTTTTCAATAAATTAAACCACTATCAAATACAAGTCTACTTCCCTCGTATGTGAACAAACCTCTTAGAGGTTGTGTTTGCTTGGCATTTATCTCTATGTTTTTTAATCACTCGATTCTTCTCTGACCCTTGATCTGCACCCAAGGATCAAATATCAAGATTTCACTTCCTTTCAAGACTCTTCATCTCTTCATAGAAGGACATAAAATTATTCCCCCCACAAAAGAAATTTAAAATGGAAAATCACTTGTTAATAATGAAGTGAGTTTTTTTCCATATCTTTGCAAACTAAGGATAATTGTTAGGACATGTCAATATTTAAATCTTAAGACTCAAAGCTCGAAACTCAAGAGGTATGAATTACAAAGTAGTATAATATATTTTTTAATTGATTGACTTGTACTTTGTAAATGGTAAAAGTTAGTTTTTCATGGATATACAACGATACAATTAGCATCACTAATCCCAATGTTGACTCTCATAATTACAACAAGGAATATTACAATAGTTGTAAAACTTGCTTAAAAAGATTTTTCTAGCCAACTATAAATATTTACATTATAAAATCATTATATTATTATACTACAAAAATTTATTAAACTTTAATATTAAAAAATGTTATGATATCGATAATGTATGTTTTTCATAATTATGAGTTTTTTCATTCAAATATATTAGAATATATTTGAATAATATTTATTTAAAATATTAAAAGAGCCACACGTGTTTAAAAATATATCTCACTATGACAATTATATTCTAAAATTAAAGAATGTGTATCTATTTTCCTAAAATATCATATCTTAGTACGACAATCATATCCTAAAATATTTTTTGGTATGTCTCTATATCATAATATGTCTTTTATGTGTATCTGCATACTTTGATTAAGCTCTTATTTTGATTTTTACATAGGAAGAGATGTAGATTTAAGTACTTTGTCAAAAATATGGAATAGTTGGTAAGTACTAGTAGGTTCAACATTAAATTGGAAGAACGATGTGGATTATTTTGGTACAAAGCTTTTATGAAGGAATATGTCATATTCTACACATCGATACCTTTCCAACAATACAAAAATTGCCTTAATCGGTGTAATGTCCCCCACACTTTCTCTTAGATGCTACCAGCTGAAACACACATAAAACAAAAGGTTTCTTCTAGTAGTTCATGTAGCTTACTAGTTAATAATCATACAAATTTAACCATTTATGATACCATTAATTAAATGCACCTACAACATTCTAAATTAAGCATCAATGCAAGTACTAAACTCAAACGCATCAACATATAAATCATTCTCATACACAAAGTAAATGCAACACTGGAAAATGATAAAACACTTATATTTTAAAACAATTGTGCAACCAACTGCTTGGGACAGACAATCCACCCAACCGTAGACCTTTTGTTCAATATCTCAAAAGGAATTCACCCCCTAGTTGGGGCTAGGAATCCAAGAAAGAGGGTGTCTTTCACTGTCCACTCACAACTTAGATAATCCCACAACCCACTGGCATTCTCCTAGAGTTATCCCAATTTCCTCCAACTCTCTTCCTCTCGACCCACCCAACCCAAGGAATGTACCCCTTCACTTCTCTCATTCCATTGGGATGTACCATTTGTTTATCAGGGTCACTCTAGCATTGGTGACCAAGAATCTCAGTACTAGGAAGTCGAGGGAACTCGCTACTAAGAAAACTACACTGCCATTCTCCTACAACTATCTCAATTTTCCTCCATCTCTCTTCCTCTCGACCCACCCAACCTAAGGAATGTACCCCTTCACTACTTTCAGTCCATCGGGTTGTACCATTTGTTTATCAGGGTCTCTCTGACCTAGGTGACCACTAATCTCACTACTAGGAACTTAAGGGAATTCGCTGCTAGGAAAAATACCAAGAAAATGACAATAGGAAGCTTGATGCTCTAGTGCAACAAATATAAGAGTTCACTCGTCAGGCCCAACAACCTGGTTCTTCTACACACTTGATAGCTTACTTATTCAGTCCTTACAGCTCCAAAACACTCCTGAAATCATCCATTGTTGTTTTCTCTAGCTCAAGTGCAACTCTTCATGTTGTCTACTCTCCCCCATACAAAAACATGACTAATTAAATCTTCCCTCTGTCCCATACTAGTTTCCTCTTTTTGATTGCTTGCTTGAATTACACTCTTTCCCAAGTTGATTGTACTCATCCCTGTGCTCTCAATAAATATGGGATGTGACTCTTCACACCTACCCTCTTATGTGTATCCAATGATCAGGCTCTTCTACACTCAAGGGAAAATAAGAAGGTTCACTTAAAACATTAAAATCAGGAAAAAGGATTGGGTATTAAAATCATGGCTAAACCCCCTTTTCTAGACCCCTACCCTCTTGTGGATTACTAAGCCCCCAATATTTGTCCATTCCCCCAACAATTGACATCCCATTTTATTTATTAAAATTCAGAAATACAATTTGCATACACATCGCTTGTCCATGGCCATACATTATATCTTCATTAAGCATTAATTAAACTGGGCATTATAGCGAGGATGTTACAATCAGAGTTTGTATGAGAATTTTCTTCCCGTTGCAAGTTAACCTACTATGTTTACCACCATGGTATGAGAAGATGTCAAAACATCCCCTATTACTCAAAACGTGTGGGTCTAGCCACACGTGGACTTTCAAGAATATTCTAGAAGCTACAAACCTAATCACTAATTGAGGGTTAAGGAAGTCAAAATCCTAACCCTAGATGGCTATCGGGTTATGTTAAATATCGGGCCGCTAGGAGGAGAAAGGGTTATGTTGTTTTGCATTGTATCTTGTTCCATAATTCAGAAAAACATCTCAGAGTTGTATTTTGTGAGAATAGCGGAGGAGGAAGAGGATTTTGTAGCAGTCATTCAAGCCACAGTGTCAAAAGATAACTCCATAGTGAGTTCTCATTCCTTTGTATGTTCATTTTTATAACTAAAGAAAAGAGAGCAGAGCATAGGCCTCACCTTCCCACTGGGTTTTCTCCCATATTATGTTTCCCAGATCAGATATTTTGTTCATTTGTGTTGATGGTGTGTACATTGTATTTTGTGCATGTTCTTTCATTTTTATGTTTCAGTTATTTCTTAAATTCAAGAAAAGATAGTAATTAACTAATTCGGAATCCAAGGAAATAAACTACAAAAATATGATATTTTATAATGGTTTAAGATCTGTTGTGACGAATTATTCCAATGGAATATCCACAATAGTTTACAGATCAACACTCAAGTACATAGGAAATGCACATAACATATAAGCAATGAACTCAAACACATAAGTGACACACCCATGCATGTAAGTGTTGAACCTACAAAACGCACTACACTCAAGCACATAAGTGACACACTCACAAACATGACACACCTAATATAAGAAATGCACCAATTCATATAAGTGACATCATCATACATAAGCGATATCCCGATGCACATAAGTGATGCCCTCATGCACACAAGCAATGCACCTAACATAAGAGACACACTGACACATATAAGTGACATACTCAGCCACATGAGTGATAAACCTAACATAAACAACATACTCTTGCACATGGACATAAACAACAAAGCCACACTCATAAGAGACACTACTAACATAAGTGACACATTCACATAAGGAACACAGTCATACACATAAGGACGCAATCATGCATGTAACATAAGTGACAAACTTATACACATAATATGTTAACCCCTAATCAAATTCATGGATCATTAACAATACAAATATGCCCAACATGTACCTCATAACCATATTTAACACATGCATACATAACCTATTAATCTTGTATAACGTATTTACTTGTAGCTCCTAATAATGTTGACTCCTAAACTATTAATCCCTAACACCTAATGGTTGAACTCTAAACCATGCATGCCTAACCTACTATACAATACCCCCCAATGTTCAATGCACTAACCTCTATAAACCACTATTTTTTTTATCCCTATCATACTAACCCTTAATCTATGCAAGCCTAACCTATTAACCCCTAAAACCTAACCTCTAACCCCTAATGCATGACTAACTAATAGCCCATAAGTACTAACTCATGGATGCATAACACATTCCCTAAAAACCCACCATGGTACATGTGGAGTGTCTAAATATGGAGGGCTATTTTGGTATGAATAATCTATGTAATACAATGGAGCATTAAACATGAAAGTCAATTTTGCAACCTTTTGACTTTCACGAATTTCTCTATGCAAATGAAAGGGCTTAAGATCATTAAGAGGGACTACAAGCACTAAGGTATTATGAACTCATCATTTTAATGGAACTCCATAAAACATTGAGCAATGTAATGATTAACTTCAAAGTTCCAATGGAAGGGAGAAAATTCCCACATATTTTCTATTTTGTGAAATTATTCTTGTTTTGAGTGGAGAAGTTGCTAGAATATTTATTCTTAGATGAAGAAAGAGTCATAGCGGTCCATCTAATTGAGGAGGCTAAGAGTAGAGGCTTAATAGATAGATCTTGATATGCAAATTGTAGAACTTTGGATGTGAATCAATTCAAAGTTTACCAATAACTTTTTGAAAAGCTATAGGTGCTTTGGTGGAGAGGCTATTTATAATATGTTTTGGTTATGGAGGGTGATATATACTCACGAAGGACGATTAGCTTAAATTTTCAATCAACACAAAGATTCATATGGAACCTAAATCAATAAGGTCATGGAAATATTAATTGATTAGAGCTCAAGTTTGTTAAGCCTCTTTCTTATTAATATTGAGATCTAAAATTGCTTTATTACTTTCATAAAGCAATCGACCTAACCCTATGTTGTGTGAGAATGTGAAATTGATTATTATATTTCAAACAATAAACTAAATTTTCTATTTGAAGAACAATGTCTTCAAGATCAAGTAAATTATCTCAGAAGAAGAACTTCTACTTCCTTTTGCATAAAGAAAAAACAAAATAGGAGAAACCATGTACTATAGCTAAACTCATTAGACTTTAATGTCTACTCTTTGTAGTGGCAATATAAACCTATGTGATTCTATTAGAAAATAATCCACAACAATATCCTCTTTCACCTAAATACCATCAACATCCTTCAAAGACTCGATGCCAAAATAGCGACACTTCGTACTATAACAAAATTGGTACTCATCATCCATAGATTCTTCATGTCACTGGGTATTTATTTTTCCTTTCACCTCATAAGGATGTCTCTTATAATCCACAATAAAATTACACATTCACTCCCAAGGATACTCTATTAACATTCTGTCTCACTAACCCTAACCCTAACCTATTAACATCCCCTATGCGGGCTACCAATGATCGTAGATTTTTTCCTTTGAACATGTATTAGGGCATGATAACTATCCCTAGTGCATCAAACCTTGAAATGTATACCATATTGAACTCAGAAGACAAGTATTCCCTATTCCAGGCACATGTGATGGCATGGGGACCTGTTACCCCCTCTCACCTAGGGGTAACTAGAGGAGATCATGTCTCACGACCCACATTGAATATAATGATCCTGATGATCAACATTCTCCACAACATCCCCTTAGATTCCCACCCCTCCGTCATGATTGCACAACTCAGTCCATTTCACTTGATCAACATGTTTAATCTGATGATGATGGTCCAACACAAATGAGGTACTCTTAGTTAGTGTTTCATATAAAGTGTCATATTTAATGCACTAGGCACCTAGGTGAGGATCATGGGTTGAATTCAAATAATGGATCATGATTTCTTGTAAGTTATGTTTCTTGCCTTGTTTCACCTTGGTGGCCATCTTATGCGTCCTAGTCCAGTGTTGTTACTCTCGGGGAACATGGATACTACCGGGGGCCTAGATAGGGGTAATGTACAGTTTCCTCCCCATACTTAACACTTTATCATCTTGGAGCATGTTGTAGTGTACTTATCTTCTAGAATGGCTATTACAAGTATCCCAAAAAGGCTCGTGGTTCATCCTCTTATGAGAAGAAGGGATAGAATGCCGAGGTTGATGCAATTGCTAGAACAAAGAATAAGAAAAAGAAAGAATATTGTAAAAGAAAGAAGAATAATGGGATAAAAACCAAGTCCAAAGGATTTATAATGAAAAACTAGTACTGTGTTGTTTGAATAAAAACAAGCAAGTCACGAAACGCTATGCACAAAGTTGACTTTTTTCGGGAGAATGATGGACTAAGAACAGGTTAAATCCTGATCATTCATCTCCAAAGATCAACGATTAATATCAAATATTGAGGTTCGATACTTGGTGGGTCAGCCCAACCACGTCAGCGCCATGATAACAACCACATTAGTGCCATGATAACAACCACATCGACACCATGTGTCCAATTATATGAGTGCCACATCAAAGGTAGTCCACATAAGTGCCATAACAAGTAGTTTTGCGGATGCCATGTATGATGCGACATGTCAAGACATGTATATATGCCATGTCAAGACATGTATATATGCCATGTCATCTACTACATGAAGAATACATCCACATTAGATCCCCCCTTTCATATTTCACAAATTCTCAATGACTTTATACAATTTTCCAAATTTAGGTATGGGAGGGTTATCAAGGCAATTTATTGGGTGTCCCAGGACCCAAGTAGAGGGATGTTTCCCAAGTGGACCCTATCTAATCCATGTAATGAATGTGAGGTGCCTTTTTATTTATTCTGATTTGTGAGTCCCCTTAAAAAGGTTTCAAGCATAACATTCCTTTCTTTTGATTTGTGGTGGGGTATTTTAAAGTTCTTATTTATAGGTGAGACATTTATTTTCACTTAGGACTTAGGGGTGACGTCTAATTGGGGGGGTAGAGACTGTAAACATACAGAGTGAAAGACTCGCTAAAATGGTGGCAGCGTATCTCTGAGAAGAGATGTGATGACTACTCGCATTCGCAAGAAGATGATTACAATGAGGCTTTGAAGGAATTTTTACAATAAACAAGAATGTCAAAAACCCTAGACATCCAAAAATCTAACCCTAGGAAATGAAGCGCCAAAAGTCAGGTGGGCCTTGTTTGGGTAAGTTAGTACATTAACTTCCTGGGGTCGTAACTTTTGCATACGATCTCCGTCGTAGGCATATGATAGCCTGTTGGAAAGGTATCATCGAGGAGATTCATTTTGGAGCCTAAATAATGCCTTTTTTTTTTCTCATTGATTTGGGTCGATCTTGAAAAATATTCATTTAGGCCCTCAAAATGGCCCCGGAAGTTAAAAACTGCTAAAAATAATAAATTGCCAAAATTTCAAAAAATTGTTTTGAGCCAGTCAGACAAAGTGGGTGGCCACCGATATCCACCTGGATCAATCCTCCCTCCTTAGGAAGCAATGGTATCCATTGCATTGAGTGTTTGGGGGAGAGGAAAAAGCATTTGTTGAATCTGAAGCTTGGTGAGCTGCTTGCCTTCTGGAGACGTCGCGCTGCTCAGTTTGTGGAAGTCTGTTACGAACCTGTTAAGGCTGAGGCTGTTCAACAAGTCGAGATACATGAGAGGATGGTGTGCAAAAGGAATCTTTGTGCTTTGCTACAACCTTGTCAACCTGCTTTTGTTGGATAAAAGGTGCTTGGGGCGAGGCTGTAGTGGTTGCCGTGTCCTTCTGTTCTTCTTTTGAACAGATTGTAAAGAAGCTAAATTTTGCAGTATGAGATACTACCTTGCGACACTTTTTAGGTGGAATAGTAGTCAGAACTACCTCTGGTATTATGTAGAGATGACCCCCTAAAGTAATAATGGAACTACGGGGTCGAGACTCATAAACAACATGGTGCTTCCACATATATGGTTGGCCCAAGAGAACATCACATGCATCCAGTGGGGAAACATCACATAATACCTTGTCCTTGAAGGGTTGGATGCTATATGACAATCGACATTGCTGGCTAAAACGAAGATCTCATTCTTGGCGAAGCCACCCGATGTTGTATGGCTGCGGGTGTGGTGTTGTCAACAATCCCAACTGTTTGACGACCTCTGCTAAGATGAGGTTCTTCTGGCTTCCGCTATCAACAATAAAATGCAGCGGGGTACCCTTCACCCACATCCGTGAATGAAAAAGGCACTCCCCCTCTTCAGGATCTGTTGGTTCTTCTGGTTGAATACTTTGGTTGTTGTGGATTTTCAGACCCTAACTCTTGTTTGTTCTGGTGCTTAAATTTCTTCTCGATTTTAACAACATATCAATAGGCAGCACCGAGTGATGAGATGTCTAGAAAATCCATTTCAAAATGTCGTTCGGAGTCTTTGATACCCAACTTGGTGCACAAGGTATGGAAGGTATTGATGAAATCTAGAACTACTTGGCCTCTCTCTTTCCGTAGTGTGGTCCATCTCATCTACTGGTCCTCATAGTTGCCAACATGGTAATACTGTTCATTTACCGCATCCAAAAAAAATTATCAAGTGGGCTTGGCCCCATATATTCTAGACTCTTTTGTGGAACTTTTCTCCTAGTAAGTTTCCCACCAATATTTGACATAGGGGAGAGATTTAAGGAGTGTGAAGGTGATTTTTTCTCTGTCGAAAAAATTGTGAACAGAGAAATAACCTTCTAGCAGGTTTAACCATTTATCTAGGGCATTCACATCTATTTGACCTTCAAATATAGGAATATCAAAATTGACCTGTACCTTAAAAGGCGAGGTGCCTCCAAAGTGGCCATTTGAAGAAGATGCTCCTGATGCTATCGGGAGGTGTTGAAGGATGTGGGAAAAATTCTCCATCATTTCGTCCCTCTGTCGCATGAGAGCTTGCTCAAGCAACAGACTTATAAGATAATCTGCTCCGTCGTTTTTCTTTTCTTCCGCCATTAAGGGTTTTTTGGGTGTGCGAGAGCAATTGTCCTCAAGAGAGACAAGCTCGAGACCCAAATTGCTATACTCGGACCTCGTCGGGGACATGCACTGAAAAAAATGATCAAGAACAACCTGCTCTGATACCACTGATCTGAATTATTTTCGGCACAAAATGAGAGTGGAGATATAATAAAGAAATTCACAGAGATATCGCAGATATTCAATAATATAACATAAATGTATCAGATATGCAACCATAAACACAAATATACAGTAATACACGATTTCTATTAATGAAAGAAATGTACAGAGACTGTAAAAATACAGAGTGTCTGAGAAGAGATGTGATGACTACTCACATTCGCAAGAAGATGATTACAATGAGGCTATGAAGGCCTTTTTACAATAAACAAGAATTCAAAAACCCTAGACATCCAAAAACCTAACCCTAGGAGATGAAACACCAAAAGTCATGTGGGCCTTGTTTGGGTAAGTTAGTACATTAACTTCCCGGGGTTGTAACTTTTGCATACGATCTTCGTTTTAGGCATATGATAACCCATTGGAAAGGTATCATCGAGGAGATTCATTTTTGGGCCTCAATCATTGCTTCAACTATCATTGAGTTGGGTCATTCTTGAAAAATCTTCATTTAGGCCCTCAAAATGGCCCCAGAAGTTAAAAACTATTAAAAATAGTAAATTGCCAAAATTGCCAAAAAATTGTTTTGAGCCAGTCAGACAAGGTGGGTGGCCACTGATATCCACCTGGATCAATAAGATAATGAGGTACAAGCCTTTTGGGGGTACATGTAACACGAAGACACAAAATATGAGGAAACAGAAGGATACCGAGATAACCACCAAGTGAAATTAGTGATGACACTTACTAGGATACTAGGATAATCACCAAGGTGAAATGAGACAAAAGTTATAACTTCCAAGAAAACATTTCATATCTAGAAAGAACCCTTTGATACTCATTCAAATGCCCCAAATATTAAAATGACACCTACCATGAAACTTGACTAGTTACCTCATGAAGAAAGATTTGTTGTTTTCCTGTGAAACATACTGATGTGGTAGACATTGCTCTGCTGCGGGCGTTGGTGATGAAATGTGGTGAAGAAGAGGGGTTGCATGTGGTCATCATCTGGTTTGTTGATCATCATCCTCTCAACACTCCATGTTTGCTACCTGCGAGCCTCATGAGTTGATCTCCTTAGTTACCCGAGACAAGAACTATCCATGGGATTACAAATCTCAAAATGGCCACCATATCCTTCTTACAAGCCAAAGATTTTGTATGTAGGGTTTGCATGATGGCCATGAAAATGTGCATAAAACTTTAAGTTTCAAGGTTTTGGTGACATTTTTTCAATAACCAACACTAATGATTAAATTCTTAATAATTTTTCGGGTGCTTTTTAGAAAAATATTTTCACTAAAAATTCAATTCTTGGGACTTCTAGGGGCACTTTTTAAAAAGCACCACTAAAAATCTACCTCTATTTTGTTTTAAACATTGTTAGGAGGACCATCAATAGCCCAAACCTCGAGTAGCCTAGCCTAAGGAAACTTCTTCCATTCAATTTAATTTGTTTACTTTAGAAGTCATTACTTTTTATTGAAAACAATGTTTATTGAGCTTATAGAGTTATGTAAAAGTGTCATATAGAAAAGGACACATCATATACACTCTTCTTTCTCTTTTTCAACAAATTAAACCACTATCAAATACAAGTCTACTTCCCTCGTACATGAACACACCTTTTAGAGGTTATGTTTGCTTGATATTTGTCTCCATGTTTTTTAGTCGCTCAATTATTCTCTCACCCTTGAGCTACACTCAATGATCGAATGCGAATATTTCATTGCCTTTCAAGACTCTTCAACCCTTCATAGAAGAGCATTAAATTATTTACCCCACAAAAGAAATTTAAAATGGAAAATCACTTGTTAATCATGAAGTGAGGTTTTATCCATATCTTTGCTTACCCCACAAAATAAATTTAAAATGGAAAATCACTTGTTAATCATGAAGTGAGGTTTTTTCCATATCTTTGCAAACTAAGGGTAATTGTTAGGCCAAGCCAAACACCAAATTGGTGTATGAGACCTCCTCCGTCCAACAATTTTATTGGTAAAGTCTACAGAGGTATACATACCCTACCCCCCTCTGGATTTGAACTTGTGACCTCTTAGGAGGAAACACATGTTCTTAACCATTAGACCCACTCAAGATGATGTATGTAAAAACTTGCTTAAAAAGATTTTTGCTAACCAACAATAAATTTTGCATTACAAATTATATTATGTTAAACTTTACATTATAAAATCATTATATTAAATTATTATAATATCATATCATAAAATAATTTTCGGTATCCCTCTATATCCTAGATGTGTATTCGCATACTTTGGTTAAGCTTTTATTTTGATTTTTACAAGATTGAAGTACTTTGTCAAAAATGGGAAGAAAGTGGATGCTGTTTTCTAACAAAGAGTTGCTTTTGTGATGTCCAAAATGGGAAGAAAGTGGATGTTGTTTTCTTACCAGTTGAAGTTGCTTTTGTGACGTGGATGATTTTTTGCTTTTGTGTCGTTGATTCTTTTCTCTTTTGTGACATGGATTCTTTCAACGATGTAGACGTGGTGCGTGTGAGCGTTCCTACTTTAACGAATGGCGTGGCATTCCAGAGAGCGAATTGAGCGGGGCATTAAGTTTATTCTCTGGGCCTGTTAAATTATTTCCATCTTTCTAACCCCAGTACCGAGAGGAATTGGAAATCCCCTTAACTTCCACCGCTCAATTTGATTTCTGGGTGAATGGTCCAGAGATCGAATTGAGCGGTGAAAGTTAAGGGGATTTTGGATTCCTCTCAGTCCTGGCTAGAAAGATAGAAATAGTTTAACGTTATCAGCTTATATAGCTGGGTTGGCCACATCAGGAATAGTTCTGGAAGTTAATCTTTTGTGGCAAGACATCTGATTTGGATCCAAATTGCATGATGTCGATGATTTTTTTGTAGCTTCATGTAGGCTTTTAAGGGTGCAACTAAGTGAAAGAAAATGTTTGCATTTTGAAGAATTTGAATCTTATCATCTTAAAGCTTGATAGCTTGGTAGATCAACATACTTACATACTTAAACTGTAAAATGCACCTTAAGGTAAGGTATTCCCAACTGTACACCACAAAATGATTAGCGCTTGGGAACATAGAGATAAGGAGAACAAATTACTAGTTGGTGCTATAAGGAATTCTAAGTTAAGCTTTTCACAAATTTAGAACTCAGCACATAAGTTTTCTTTCTTTTATTCCTTTTCATACATAGATTACTTTTATTTACATGGCAATCAATGAATATGTAGGAAAAAAAATAAACATTAAACTCATCTTAAAACATAAACATTGGACTAAAGAATGAAATTTGTTTGTGCTTTGTTTTGGGATTTTCTACGTAATGTAAAACTTTGTGATTTCCATCCACTAGTATAAAATTCAAAAAGGCTAATTACATTGATGATGACTTTTAAAATTAAATCGCAGTAGTATAAAATTCAAACAGTAAAGTTAAGTCACACTAGTATAGATTTCAAATAGGCTAATTAGATTGATGTTGACTTTTAAAGTTAAATCATGATGAGGACTTTTAGTTAACCTTTTCTTCTTAGATATGAAATGCAAATACAAAGAAAGGTGAACTCACTTTGGAGTTTTCATTAACATTGTGACCTATATGGTTGCTACAAGGTCTTCTACTTCTCTATTTTTCTCCAATGTCGTACTCTCTTTCTTTGCTCAATTATGGAACTTTAAGCAATACCACAAACCTCTACCTTTCCTAGTGATCTAGTCTTAGGAGAGTGTCCCTTGGATGTGTGTTTGTTGTTCACTAATTAGTAAAATATGTGTGTATAATCAGACCTAAACTAACACACTTAAGCTACCCTGAGGTTCTTGATAACACTCGAGAACAATGGTAAATTCACAAATTAAATAACAAGGGTTGATATTAGATTTATTATCCAAATTAAAACAATGATTGAGTGAATGAAACAATAAAAATGTGTGCCTTTAAGCGAAAGAACAATTCAAAGTAAGTGCACAAAATAATAGGCTAGATCCATGTAGCATGATTACATAAGTTAAACAACCACACAAATTTGAAGAGTTTGAAACAAAACATAATTGAATCTGTTTGAATTAAAATATAATTAAAGTATGTGCACGAAATAACAAAGTAGATCCCTGTAGCATGATTGCACAAGTAAAACAACCACACAAATTTGAAGAGTTTGAAACAAAACATACTCGAATCTATTTAATGTATTAACAAAGAGGCAAATAACAAAACCATAGTCACCAATACATTAGGGGCTGCTTAGTCAATCTCTAGCATGCCATGGTGGAAGAAGTCTGTCAAGTCCAGGATGGAGGAAAAGGTATTGAAGATCTACGAGTCAAAAAATGTCTAACCACTAAAACAATCAACTCAAACCCTATTTTATAGAACTTAGGGGATGGAGAAATAGAGGGGGGTGTTCCCTAAAAGTGAAGAGAGATAGAGATGGATTGAAATATCAATCAAACATATCCAAATTGTGATCCCCGAGTCCACCAACTTAGCTTATTCCAAAAACATCTTGAACTGTTTGGGTATTGTTCTATGACATAATATAGTTGTTCACAAATACTTGCATGTGACACCTACTGGAAGCACTCCAATTTGGTAATTTCTTCTCATAATAATCAACATGCATGAAGAGTAAGCTAGGAATAGCTTTGCTAAGGCACAAGTTTGCAAGAAGATTTATGTTTTCACTATTTCTGAGATAAAAATGGACTGAAATACTTGATTAGGGAACACTATTACTTGCTCTTAGATGATTTATGAGCATTGCATATGCTAGAGGAAAAGACAAGAAGTCCAATGAAGTCACAAAGGCAGCCTATTACTGTTGTTTTTACCTAATATAATTGATCATGCATGTTGTTGATGGTCTAAATTGATTCCTCTCATTGAATGGGTCTGCCACATGATAATAATGGTAAGACCTACCTAGAAAAGCTGATTTGAGCGCCGCCTCTTGAAGAATATATGATTGGCTACTCGTTATGCCACCCAATAATCTTTTGGAAACAACTAGGACTGTGTGGTTATGTAGGAAATATTGTTGGAAATAGGTTGCTACAACACCCAAGTCGTACTATTACTGATAGTTAATATTATACTGGATGTTCTTCGTTTTGAATAACCCACTATACAACACAAAAATCCTAAATCTTCCATAAGTTTGTCTTCCTCTAGGGCACAATTCCTGCACGAGACAACTGGAAATGGATATGTGATAAATCTAGCACACTTTAGTGATCTCGTCCATGGAATAAACTTGTTGTAATAAAGGTATTAATCCCACTGAGATAAACTACTCTTCACATCCCTACTCTCCTCTTTAAGTTATAAAGTTGTTCCTTACCTTAACTTAACAAAGAAACACGCATTGCTGAGATTAGGCTCCACGAATCTCTGAAGGAAAAGGCATGTAAACTAAAAACATCCAAGGTTAAGGTGAATTCTTCCAAATAGAGTCTACCAAAATATTCTCGTGCATGTTTCTTATTTTAACAACTTCCAAATTTGAGTAAAGTGGAAACTTCTTGGGGATCAGTTCACCCTCTCGTGGATAATGTTATGATCACCACATTATAAGTTAACCTTGGATAAGGAGTGCTCTAATGGTTCTATGAATAGCTTCCATGTGTCCTCATATGAAAAAACTGCCATCCGCTGAATTCTAAAATCAAACCATACATCCTTGATCCAAAGTAGAACTTCCAAACACCATCACCACTGCACATCAGAACCTTGAAACTACCCCCTATACCTACTAAAAATAGACATGCAAAAAATAGTAGTCCAACTTTTAAAAAGTGGGAAGGTCAGAATATGAAGATGATTGCTATGGGGACAACTGCTAAATATAACATGTCTAAAAATAGACAATACCAAAAATAATAGCAATGTCTAGCATGTTGAAAAAAATAGTCTCAATGTACACATCTACATGTAAGCAACCACAATATGTTCTCGAATCAAACATACAAGCCCTGGAACCCTAACTTCAAAAAATAACTTTTTTGTGAAACAATTCACATGTTGGCGGATGAAAGTCATCTTGATTGTGAGCTCTCAAGGGTTACGCATATGCAACTCACTTTGCAAGGCATGCCTTGGAACTCTGGGTCCTATAAAGTAAGAGAATTGCTAAAAACAACACACATTACATTTGGATTTTGACTTGAAACAAAAATATTTGTAGGAAAAAGAATAAATAGGGACAACATATGGCCTATGACTGCTCATGCATATGCAAAACAACTTATTTAGCTCAAAATTAAAAAGGGACATACTGAAGACCACCCTAGGCCAAAAATTTAACAAAATAATGATAAAAACAACAAACTGAAATTAAAAATAGAGAAGGGAAAAGGGGAAAAAATTACTCTAACTACCCTACCCTAACTTGATAAAAAATCCCCATGGATTTAGTATAATCAAATATCTAGCGCAACCATTTAATCATCTTGTTAGGGACAACTCATCCCTTGTGTTTGTTGATAAACTAAAATAGGGATATACTCAACGAACCTGTCCCCAATAGTCAACTGATATTTCAGTCACTCTTTCTTTGGAAAACGAAGGAAACCTCAGACTTTACTCCTATCAAGAGAAATGTTATTAATTGGTCTCTTTGGAAACTCGTCTTCTTTTGTGAACTAATTTAATCTAGTCATGGATTGGGTGATATCTCTAGGTGCTCACCACATACTTGTTAGGATTGCCATATTCCACACAACCCAATACCCAAGTTCATTATGCTAATACCCAAGTTCATTATGCTATCTATGTTTGTTGGTTATTAACAAAGTGTGGGAGCACATATTCTCTGTAAGGAAATTTTCATGGACCTACTCTTCATTATGGCTGCCATCCAAAATATCGTGATCAGATTTAAAATTGCATGTTAATGAAGCCAAGTTTACCCCATCATCATATCTTTGTTGGTGCACAAAGCTGAGGTAATCAAGGTATGTCATGTCTTTTTCATTGGCCATCCAAATGCCCCACTAAAATCATCAAGAAGAGAGTGTTGAAATGTTGTATCATCTACCTTCTGGCTTGTGCTATTAGTGTCATAAATGTGATCTCCAAGGTAATGTTATCAAAACTAAATCGGTTTTTCCAAAATTGGTCGATTCAACCGGTTTACAGGGGTTGCTAGTTCAAATTAAGGGTATAAACCGGAAATGGCTGGTTCCATACTGAATCAACAATTTTGTGATGGAATCGACTATGAAATCAAGTATCTTGTCTTTTCTTGTGTCCCGGGCATGTACAATAATCCACCCAAAAAGTGCGCTGGAACTAGTAGATTATAGGGGCAAATTATTAGCAACTTTTGACGGTTGAGAAGAGAGTTATTTAGAAAATTATTTAGCATTTCTGCAGCTCTAATGGACGTAGATTAAAGTTGTAACAAGAGAAAGAAATACTTGGAGAAACAAGACTCTTTTGTGGCCTTAGCAAGCTTAGAGCACGAAGAAAGGATTCCAATTTAGACAATCTCAAAATCACGAGTTTTCATGTTTACCAATGCAAAGATTTATTTCTCCAATGCAATTTTGATTAGTGCCTTTAGCTATTGGGTTATGGAGTCAAAAATAAAATGAGCTAGCAATGCTACCTCCTTATGGGAGTAAGTCCTTTTACTTCCCAAGGAAAACAATTCTAACAAGGAAGTACTAGGAGGGTGTAATCCCTTTTACTTCTCCTAGTAAACCCTTATGCAACAATTATTCCAAGACAAAATGATGGGAGTAAACCTCTTCTCTACCAAGATTAATCCACCACAATGCAAGAAAATAGATCCAAGAGGGAGTCCACATCACTTCTTCCACCAATAGTAAAGACAAACCATAGAGAGAGAGAGAGGGATTGCCGAAATAGGGCTCAAATTTCAACCAAGAGACTTCTCACAATGGGAGAGTTATGATAAAATGAAGTAGAGTTGATCTCTATTTATACAAATCCTCTAACACATAGTTTGTCCACAATACGTAGAGTGACCACAAAGTAAGGGGACAACAACCCTTACTTTTCCCCTTTACACAATAATAATATTTAATTCATAATTTGCACATGAAAGAAAATCCTAAAGTGAGACATCACCCTTCTAGGGTAACATTTTGCCACTCTTGCAAGTTGTTGGAGTGGGGAGAGGAAGTCGGTGGGCCTTCTAGGGGCTCCCCCTCTTGCACTAGGTCTTCCTCCTCCAAGTAAAGCTCTCCTCCATCAAAATGTGCCAAGTGTCCTCAATCACCACCAAAACCTATTCCTAGGGTGATGTCAAGACCCTCAAAGGTGACATTTTTGCCTCCGAAGGCAAGTTGTTTGGCTTGTAGGGGCTAGGTGAAGTCCTCCACGGTGTCTCATAAGCCTCCAAAGGCATGTACTCATTAATCGACATGTGGGCCCTGGTATCCAACTTGTGGGATTCAAGCCCTATGGAAGCTCAAGCTAGGCTTGTTCTTCCAAATATGTCCACCAAACATGGTCCTGCAAAGAAAATGAATACGCCCTCCAAGGATCTAAGTCAAATGCATCATGATGAGTAAATCAGGTCAATAAAAGAGCCATCTAAGCATGTGCATCCTGTTGACTGCCTATTCAACTAGGGGGTCAACTCCATGTGCCATGAACATATGCATCATCAGATGCAAATATGTCGAAGACAATTTGGTTCTACTAGGCAATTTATGCCTCCAACACACTTTTTTGTAAACGAAATCTCCGCACCCCTGCGCGGGTTAATAATGTAATAGGTCTGCATGGATCATAGTTAGGTCAGTTACCTTATGGGTTCATTGGGAGAGTTCCTTTCACCAAGGGTTTTTTATCCTCAGGTTATTAATTGGGCTTTTCAGCCTTATTAATTTCCCTTGAGTTTTTCCCTCACACCAGCAATAATTCCTCCAAAGTGGTGAAGGGCGTTCTAATGGAGTTATCCTGTGGTAACTATTGTTTAGGAATGATGTAAATGACCATGTATGACCTCTTAGAAAGTTTCATGGAATTCTGTCGAGTCTAGATAGGTTTTTTTTAATTAATTAAATTAATTAAATTTTCCTAAGGTTGGAAGTTTAATTATTTAATTAATTAATTGTTTTTGAGCAAATATTGTAAAAACTAGTTCTTTGGGATTTTTCTAGGGGTGTTTGTGCTCAAAAGAAATGGAAAGACACCCCCTACACCCTTGGACCAAGTTTCAGCTCAGTCAGACAACTTTTGCTAGGTGTTTGTCCACCTGGAGTGTCAGTCAGTCAAAACAACAATTTTAATTGCTAAGTTATGACATAGTCAAAATGTCTTTTTTGTAATTTATGAGTTAAATGAGTGAATTAAAGTGGATAAAGGATGAGAGATATGTTTCCTAACCTACCCAACCCACCTCCTAACCTTTACACACCCCCTTACACACTCACTCACTAAACCCTCACTCCCCCTAGGGGGATTTGCGCCCCCCCTCACATGGAAACCTTTGAAACACCATTTATTTGAGTTGTGGGGCCCCTCCCATGAGTAGTGTGCCCTTTCTAGCCTAACACCTCACTATTTTCTTGTCCCCACACTCCACCTCACATTCCAACTCATCAATCCTCACCCAAACCCTAAGTGGTGTGCCCCTCTCCTTGGGATGCTCTCTTTGGCTTGGTATTTGACACTTGGATCTCATCCAAGAGGGGTGAGTTTTCCTCTCCAAGTATAAATGAGAGCCTCCCCTCACTCATTTCTTCACCATTCTTTGAGCTAGTGTTATGCTACTGAAATTTCGCCCCATCTCTCTTGCTATTTGCCATCTTTCATCCATCCCATTTTTCTCTTGAGAGTTATTGATCAACTTGTTGCTGCAAGACTCTCCCTTTGGATTAATAAGAAGCTTTGGAGGATTTGTAGTAACCAAGAGTATTCTGGTTTTCTTCTTGCACATGAGGTGATATTGTGGTTTTTGGCATCTTGTGTGGTATTGAGTAGATTCTTGGGTAAAGTATTTTACTTGGGTAGGTTAAACAAATAGTATTATTGTTGATCTATATATGTTGGGTGGCTGGTAGTATAAATTATTTTATATTGTTGGTTCATTCATTCATATTATCTACTTGTATGCCTCACGTTTTGTTTGAAGTTTTGCAGGTTTGCCTCAAGGGTTTGTCGGGATAGCCTCAAGGAGGAGTCTACCCTCAAGGCCTATTCAAACTCCATCTTTTACTAATATGATTTTTCTGTTCACTTTCATTACATATTTCAGCTAGCTAACCATATTAGATAGGTCATCTAAAATCACTTTTACTTGGTTATTTTTATGTGAAAAAATTCTGCCTGAAAAACATAAATTTTTCTTAATTTTTCTTATTGTGTGCAGCATTTCCAGCAAGCAACAGCTTGCTGGTTTTTGCAGGATCTTACTAGGAACAAGGGGTTATGCTGCCCAAATTCGGTCACACAACACTCCAAAAGAGCCTCCTTTGAGTGGGTAACAAATCTCTCCTCTCTCGTACTCTTTTCTAACATTGTAGCAAGCCCCCGAGAAGTTCCCTTGAGGCTTGCATTCTCTTGTATTTAGTTTCAACTATTGTAAGTTATTTCTGCAAGCTATTTTTGCCTACACCTTGGGAGAGATATTGGCTTAGCCAACCCCCCAAAATCGTATGGCTAGGACTTCGTTTATTTTCGGCATTTGTTATTCTTTTTTCCCCACTTGTCATTAGGACAAGGTTGTGTGGCTAGCTTTGTTTTAAGAGTAGTTGTTCTTGTACATTCCAACCCTCTTTGGCACAACAAAGGTAGGCTTGCCTCCACCTTGTGCCATTGTGAGTGGTTTGCTTTCATTTTCAAGTTATTTTATATAATTGCCTACACCTTGGGTGAGACATCCCCAATATCGTATGGCTAGATAAGTATGTGTTGATTATCTTATGCTCATATGGTTAAAATATTCTAGGAATAGATATCATACACATCACTATATCTTGGCTTAAGCCCTTAAGACATAATCTTCTTGGCATGCTTTAGATTCATCAAGTTTCATAACACATATGTTTAGAATGCAATATCATATGGCTTAAGTGTTATGGTTTGAAGGTAGTCTCTTAAATCTGCAATCAACTTATCTTTTGAGGCATTTACCATCATTTAAATTTGAGATATATGTGGAGCATGTACATGGTGTAGGAGTAAGTTTTCTTTTCAGAAAATGTTTTCAATTCTTAGCATGCTCTCTAAATGAAGTAACTTACATGGCTAAATGGTTATGATCTAAGTCAATTTTCTGTTATACTTGACAAACTGTTCTTGCCTTTCATTACACTCATTTCTTTCAAGTTTACACACATACATGGTTAAGTGATTGACAATGGAATAGATCTTTACTTTCATCTTTCTTTTCCATGCCTTAGATGTGTTCATGTGCTTCAATTTCATAATCTGCAACACATTTTCTAGCTGGATAAGTTTCAGTTTTGGGCATAATTCACTGTTTTTGGGCAACTAGAAGTAATCAAAACACTCATAAACACACTAAAAAACTTAGTCCTTAGGCATAATAATATATTAGACTAACTAGGATGCCTAAATTCACCATCTTCGCCATCTAAAACGGGGATTGAGGAAAACCACGGAAGGTGCTAGGCTGGGGACGGTCTCACGGCGCGCGATGTCCTTTCCGGGGGGTACTCAGTTCTTTAGGGTTGACCTGTGAAGCTAGGGTAGGCCTCGTTGCCTTACTTCTTGAGCATCCAACAACCATTTGGTAATTGGGGGAGGAGGATTAAGGTTGGACACTCAACTAAGGGGGTAATTAAAATCTTTAAAATCTTTAAGAAACTCTTAACCACTTAGTATCTTAGGCAATCACTTTCTTGGGTACATCTTATGATTCATTAGACAACTAATTGCAAGTATACATATCTTTCAATCTTTCATGCAAATTTGTGGTTTAAATATCTAAGTGTTGAATCTTTCAAGTTTTGTTAAGCATTTGTCATTCAAATATTTCATATCTTTTGGTTAATGTTTTTTATGGTGTGATCCAACAAGAGATAGCGCATCCCATTTGGAGGCATCATCTTGTTGGATCTTGAGTTCTTTGTGGTTGCCATTGATAAGCAGTCCAATAGAGTAAGTGCTATTGGGGCATGCTTGGATTAATGTGAATGATCTTTATATCTTGAATATCTCTTTAAATTCTTACACATCTAAGCACTTGGTTGATTTTGTATCTCTTATATCACTTGTTCATAACTGTTGTAATATCTTTCATTTATTTATGTAAGTATTTGTATCTAATTGTGGAGTAATTGTACCTTTGTAATATTTCTAATCATCTTGTAATCGTTTTGTAATTAAACCTCCTTAAACGTTAGTTGACCCCTTGCCCAACCTTAGGCACTAGTCTTAGTTGACTTAGGGAAAGGGCTTGCTTGACATAATAAATCTTTCATCTTGCATTTGCTGCCTTTGCATCATAGGTTAGTCTCCCCCCAACCATGTAACTTTCCACACTTGTTAGTACACTTGGGTCAGGTGTACTGACCCAAGAAATATTGTCCCTCATTTCAAGGGGCTGAAGGACCGGAGGGGAGATAGTTGGCAAAAGATAAAAGCATATGATGGGGAAAGTGACAAGTATGATCGAGAATAGCACGATGGCTTGCCAAGGGGACCTCCCAATAACAAACCAATCCCTAAGGGTGACCACTTACTAGGGCACAATGTCAATCACCAAGGTGAAACAAGGCAAGGAACATAATGTCTAAGCATGTGTTACATAATCAAAAGCAGTTCTAAGTGCAACAAACTCAAATGCCTCAAATATTGAAATGACACTCACCATTATACATGTCTTGTACTTCATGTTGCAAGACCCAATGCCTTTCGTAAGCAAGCTAGTGTGTGGATACCCTCATGATGAATTTGGGATCTGTGGTGGCGAAGTGGGCTTCCATCTATGCAAGTGGACACTGTTGGTCAAGCTGTCTCTCGGTACTCATGTCTGCAACCTGAGGGCCTCAAGACATCATCTCCTTAGTTATCCCTACAATTGGGGATACCAATTTCAAGTTCCAACCTCATTGGACTTCATATGGATAAAGTAGAATTTTGGATCCCATTCAAAATTAAGCGGACTTAAGAGTTTTCAGGATTTCAAGATTGGCAGGATTGCAACATTTCCATTGGATTCTATCATATATGAGGGTATGGAATTGACATTTAATCAAGAGCACCAAGACCTCTATGTACCTCGATGTTGGTGGCATTGATTGTTGAACTCCTCTATCAAGACCTTAGTGAAAATATACCCTTCACTCAAGCAAAGTCACTGATTAGGAACATTGAGTTTTTTCTACCTTATTTTAATGCTTAGAGGGTGATAATGATGAGGATGATCCTAATATAAGAAATGGTTTTGATAATATGTAGTTTTTTTTGTAGTGTTATTTTTGTTGGACTCTAGAGGCCATTTAAAGCCCCTTTGTTTATGTATTTTGGTTTAGATATGGATTGCACTCGATGTTATTTTGGTTATATACACCCTTGCTATATACATGAGAAAACTTCAAATTTTGTGTCTAGTAGTTTGGATTCACAAGGATGTACATGCATATTTAATTATTTGATCAAATTCGCCTTGCCAAGCAACATGTAACAAATTACTAGAGGTAGCAGGAATAAATTTGTTTACGATAAAGGCTTTCTTCAGTAATATCATCATGAATCTCGAAGTCATGTGCAGTCGCAATGCCAAACCAAATACAACAAGTAGTTTGGTCCTAGGCCAACCCTTGGATGAACTTTGGAAATCTTGATGCCATAATTCTTTTCAAATCCTCCTGGCCATTATCCTACTACAATAATTCTTTCCAGGAAGAATGCCCATGTTGTGACGATTCCACCTAGAAGTTAATCTAAAGGAAAAACAAAACAAATAATTGAGCAAATGCCAAACTAACAAAGGAAGAAGGATAGGATTAACCCTAATATGTCTTCCCTCCAAGTGATAGGATTACCATCATCTAGTCACCAACCCAGGGTAATGGCTCTCAGTTGCATGGTTGAGAGAAAGGGGTTCTCATCACAAGCCAACCTTCTCATTTCCACTAGGTGTTTATGGGTGGCATTGACATTATCTGGACACCACGCTAGGGCAGTGGCCTTCAACCTTTCCTTCAAATTATGAAATAATGAAAGAATGGAAAATAATGGGCTTGGAAAAAGTGCATTGCAAATGAAGGTACCACACACCTTCTACAAAGGCACCCATGAATGAGACACTATGACCTCTTGTATGTCATGAGCCCTTTGACCTCAACCATCTCACCCACTTTACATGGCTTAGAGAGGGATTTCTTGGAAACTCTCCTTGACCTGGGGAAATATCTACCCAATAGGACACCTCGTCAACCCTCCCATATTCAATCTTGACAAGTCGCATAATGTCTTTGAGCACTTAATTGTTTGATATAGTGATCTTTGATGCACATGCTTAGGTAGCTCATTTATTGATTGGATTCACTTATCATGATGTTATGACTTCAGATCCTTGGAGGGCGTGCTTATTTGTCTTTGCAGGACCTAGTTGGTGGACAATTTTGGAAGAATTAGCCTAGCTTGGGCTTCCATGGGGCTTGAAGTCCACAAGTGGATGCCAAGGGCCCGCATGCCGAATGAGAAAGATTAAACTTGGAAGGCCTAGAAGATTAAACTTGGAAGGCCTAGTCCCCACATGCCAAACGTTTTTCCTAGGAGGCAGAACATCACATCTAGAGGCATGACGTCACCTAGGGGGGTTAGGGATTGGTGGTGAGGTGAGATGCATTGGCACAAGGATGTTTTGAAGGAAACATGAAGGAAGTGGTCTTGATATTTGACATGTGGCTTTGGGAAGCCTCTCCACTCTCCTCCATCACCACCGACCTCCTCTTAGTGACAAAACATCCCCTAAAGGGGTGACGTCCATATGAATTAGGGTTTTTCTTATGTGCAAAAGTGAATTTTTAATGAATTGTTTAATATTACTTTGATAAGGGGGCAAGATTAGGGTTGTTGACCCCTATTCTTGTGGTTTACCCCTAAATATGTGGACAAGTCACCTTGGTGACATTTTTTATAGATAAGAGATCGTAAGATCTCATTTTAACATAACTCTCCCTCTTGTGAGAAGAACTTGGTCTGAAATTTTCGTTTCCTTTGGAAAATTGTCTCTCTTGTGCTCTTGTTTATGGTTATCTCTTGATGTATGGTTGATGGAAATGATGTGCTAGCCTTGGAAGGCTTCTCTCTTGCTATTGTGGTGGATTATCTTAGCATTTTTCCTTGAATTGGTATGGTTTTTACTTTCATTCTATCATTTGTTTCAAGTCAAGGTTATTGTGCTAGGAATACACCCCCACCATAGTCTTCATCATTTTATGCTTCATATTATTAGTTAAACAAGGGTTTGCTAAGATAAATATAAGGACATACACCCTCTTAGCTTAAACCCTAGCTAGAGAAACTTGCCTTGGGGAGTAGGAGGATTTACACCCCCAAGGAGGTAGCTTTTCTAGCTCTTTCTTTGCATGACCCCAAACCCAATTATTAAGAGCACTAGTCATTTATTGTTGCATTAGAGAAACAAAATTATTGCCTTGGAAAACGTGACTTTACAAGTTTTAAATCTCTTTCTTTGGAGAAGTGTTCCTTGAGCCTTTGGCTCTTTTTCCTCATTGAGGCATCCCCTTTCAACCACTACAAATTGCTGCTGTAATAGACACTAACCTACAGCCATTAGGGCTGCATTAACCCTAGGTAACTAACCCTAACTAGCTCCTAAACTAACACTAGACTAGGCCTAAATTTCTTCCATAACCCTCTACTAACCTAGGCGCATCCTTCGAGCCATTTACAAGTGATTTGTGTTGGATAATTTTGCTGACATAGGGCTTGGTTTTCTACAGCCATAAGGCTGATAACTTGACTGCAGAAACCCTATTATAAAACCACTTATAACTTGTGCTTTAACCATCAAAATTTGCTAGAAGTTTGCCAACTTGTTCTATTTGGTTTAAGGCAATTCTGGGGTGGTTTCTTTATGGATTTCATTGGCTGATTTTACTGCTGTTGTAACATTTTTCTACAGCCGTAAGACTAATAATATCTCTGCAGTAAGATTTTATTTCAGCCTTTCTATTTGTGCTAAAGTTGTTGCTTAATCATTGGTGAGTTAATCTAGCTTCCACTAGCTTTATCTCTTGTTTATTTATCACATACTTAGCACTTATATTGCGGCCCTTGTTATCTCTATTGAGCTGGTATATATCATTTATTGTTGCCTCAAAATAGGGACATCAAACTTAACTTGTTTGTCCAACTAACATATTACACTATATGCTTGGTTTTCCTTGTGTCTTGGGCAGTGTTCACACTTGGCAGGTCACTCAACTTACTTGGAAACCATTGGACCTTCCTAAGACTTCATTTCAACCCTTTCACATCATTTAGATTTGACCTCTAGTGAATTTATCTCCATCTTTCCTCCATCTTCATCTCATTCCCCCTAGGGTCACTGGGATTCCCCCCTTGAGGTGTCTACCTCACATCTAAAGTAACGGGGACACCTGCTTAAGGTGACAGTGGGTAGGTGACCTCTTAGTTATCGCCAATTAGTGGTTGGGTCGGGTTTTTCCCAACCTACAACTTGCGCGGTAACAATGATGATTCCACCCAGAAGGTAATCCAAAGGAAAACCAAAACAAAAAATTGAGCAAACACCAAACTAACAAAGGAAGAAGGAAAGGAATTACCCTAAGATGTCTTCCCTCCAAGTGGTAGGCTTACCCTTCAAATGGATTGATCTCAAAAGCTTGTAGTAGTCTTGAGAAAACACAAAAAATCATTAGTGCACCAAAATAATCCAAGAGAAAAGAGCTCCAAGAATTGACACCAATACCTCAATAGGTAGATATTCAACAAAATTGTATTCTCAAAGAAGTATCCAACAACAACAACCAACTGGAATGAGAGGAGGATCCTCTATTTATATAGGATGCTTCATCATCCTTCTCATTCAATATTATTTTCTATTTCCTTAGATCTAGTCTAGGAAAACTACAAAAATTACTTGTCTTTCAGCTAACTAAAGGAAACCAAGTCAAATACCATAAAGACGTGCCACATATACAATAATTCCTTCAAGAGAGGGGCCTTCCAAAAATAGAAGTTTAACTAGGGTTCAAAGAAGCTCAACATCTCCTCGAAGTATGCTAAGATGCTCCTCGAATGAATGGGGCCCACAAGAGGGGGCGACTCCTCCAAATAGGCTTAGACATCTACATGGGAGGTCTCCACAGCAAAAGAATAGCCTCAAACCATGCAATCAATGCCCAAAAATCATGGATGGACTCTCCCCAAGTCAAAATGCGTCCACACATGCCATACGAGCCATTAAACGACTAACATAAAATTCTCCAAGGAAGTCGGCCCTCAAATCAAGTGCAAAATGCCTCCAAATGAGTGAATGAAGACAACGCTCAAGAATCTAGGACATGGCATGTCGTGAGAGGACAAATGCATGTAGAAATAGCTGCAAAGTGCCTAGGGTAATGTGACCAGTGCATAGGGATCTATGAACTACCTCAAGATTTGTGAAACTACCTCGAGAATCATGTCTTTGCATGAGAAACTCTAGAGTCGTCTTCAAGAATCCATGGCCAAAGTGTGAAAAATATATAAAGGGGATCCATGCTTATGCATTAGATAAGTGTGCTTTCATATGTATGACAACCTTTACAACATGAGCAACACTTTTACATAAAGATGAAGTGAAAAATCCTAGAGGTTTTTTTAGGTCATGTGTCCTAGTTGATCCACCCCAAGATCGTTGCTTACCTACCCCAACCATAAATAACCTCCAAGGGATAGTCAACCAAGACATAAGAGCAAGGACTATCCTAAAATGGGGACTAAGGATGGGCCATGACCAACAAAAAAGGGTCTAAAGTTACCACCTGATACCACCTGAACTAGCACCCTGGTGAAAGGTCCCAACATAGGTGCTAACTAGGGAAACAAAATGGGAAGTGCACCATTGTCACCTTAGTACACTTTCCCCTTCACTCGAGGCCAACTCCTAGAAGCCAAGGGGTGTATCCCTATTTGATTTAGTAAACCTCTTTAAGTGAATTATGATCATGCACTTATGATTTACTTTAATGAATCCAAAATATACGTAACAAGACCATGCACAAGGATTCGAATAAGTGATTAAATTTTTTAAAGAAAAACAACTAGAAACAATAGCAATAACCGCAAGTATGTCCACTTGAAAGAAAGGGTTAGGAGCTAGTGGATGTGTGTTACCAATCTGATATGTAAGATAAACAACATCAGAAACTTCAGATTTGTATTTTTATGGCTATGACTCGGCCGTTGAAACTTTAAAGAGTTAAGAACCACTTTTAGGCTACTTTAGGGCACAAAGAGTGAAACCAATCACCATAAATCAATGGTGCAATGTGTGCTTGTCATTACCATTTGATTAGATGCTAAGAAACGACAAGCTTAGGGCTGTCCTTCGACTTCTAATTTTTTTTAATAATAAAATAACATAGAGTATGAAAAAGACCATCGATGGGAGAGAGTAGGCACTAGAAATCAAGACCTTTTTGATGTTTCCCCTTGGGCAAGAGATATGATATGCAACAACAATCCAACAAGTGTTAGAAACAAGTTCTAAGGATGTATAACCATGAACTAAATTCACCACTAGATTTATAATACAAACTTGTACATACAATCTAGAAATGAAACAAAGGCTAGTTTTGAGTAAGAATACACCTTTAAGCACTAAACCCTAGCCTTACGGTTTCACCAAATCTGATTTTTATTGCTGCAATTTAATTTGCAGATTTGAGAAATGCCTAAAATCAGCCCACAAATTGTTAGATAAATCCTTGAAGCACCTTTTTATAGGATCATTTTTCCTTCTTAGGGTTAGAAATCAACAATTAAGCACAAACCGTTGAGTACACTAGTCTAGGAAATGCAATGAATTGTTAACTTTGCACTAGACTATGAAAGAAATCTAGATAAAGATTTTATTTTTATTTTTCACCATTCGATTTCTTTCTAAAGCAAAAAAAGTAAAATTTTTGGATTTTTAAGGTTTTTTCTGGTTGGTGGGAGACGACAAGTGTCTTTCTCCAATTCGGGCTTATGGAGTCAAGAAGTAATGCCCCTTTAATATTTGGTCACTTCTATCTTAAGTATTAGAGCAAGAGATTAGAACCCTAAGGGTAGAAAAATATCTAACCTAATTGGGACAAGGTATGAGGACCAAGGCCCTACAAGAAGGGATTCCACAAGGGAAAATGTTGATGGTTGTAGGATCGAACAGGTACTTCCATGTTGGCTTGTGTCTAGCATGTGGAAGTCGTCCTGAATGCCTCTCAGAACCTTAGGAGATTCACTTTATAAAGTGAATGTACTTTTGTAATAAAGTGAGTTTAATTTAATTAAATGCTAAAGTAATTGATATTAGTAATTAAATTGAGTCCGAGCCGTTAGATCCAAAATGAACGTGATATTAGATCTCAGTCGTAGATCACTTTAGGAGATCTTGGGTAAACTCATGGTTATGAAAGACAACTTGGGTGAGAGGAGGAGACAAAATGATGGTATACAAAGAGTGAGTGAGAATCAGGTGTGCCGAGCCAGGGGTCGAGGAATGGCAGCAAGGAGATAACATCCAGGAGGGCTAGTCTATTGCTATAGTGTAGTCCTCAGAAGGGCCATTATCCCAGGTCGGGAGCCCTGATTTTATTTAATAAAATCATCAGAGATCTAGTTTTTCTTTAAGGGTTTTTGCAGGGGTTGTTTACCCGAATATCTTTGTGCAATGTGTTTGGTTTATGATTTTTTCTTCCGCTGAATTTATCATTGAGTAACCTAGCTATGCATTAATTTAGTAAATGTGTTTTGCTCAGAATTAATTATCGGGTGCTAGGTTTACAGAATTCAACATGGTATCATAGCTGAGATTATGAAGGAAACTGTTTTGCACGAGATCGAGATTCTTCAGCAAGAAGCTGCGGGGTTAAACAAAAAAATTAGAACAACCGTACAGGGTACGAGCTTTTTCAAAGTAAAAACGATGAAGGAAATCATGCTGTAGAGTTGCATCTACATGGGAGAAAGTGCTGAGAGCTAGTCGACGTAGGTTAGTCATTGGTTACAGATTCGTCGGAAGCCGACCTGCGGGTGTGAGAGAGTCGATCGAGCAAGATGCAGATCATGCCATGCTTGTAGGTGCTGGAGATTGTGGGAGGTGAGGAGACCCAGGCCACAGAGTCAGAAAGCGACCAACAATAAATAGAAGCTGACGAATATAGAGTTGGAAGTGACGCGACAAGTCCTGGAGCACTGGGCGCTAGGAGAACTACACAAGTATGAAAGGAAGAGATATGTCTATGAAGTAGACACTGATCTTGGGTTGCTGAAGTGTAGGCACAACAACTAGAAAAATATCAGGTCGAGAGCCACGGCTGCAGGTCAACAACTGTAGAGGTTTTTGTGGTCGAGCTGGTGTAGCCAGAGGAAAGGCCGACCATGTAGCGGCGGATGGAGGGAATTTCGACGGCTGACACAATCGCAAACAGTATAGCCGTCAATCATGGGGGATGAAATAGAGTCACGAGTAGGCTATAGTCGGTGGAGGCAGTGGGCATGAGAAAAGGAAACAAACCGCAGAAGTTGCAACTGTCGGTAGGTGTCGGTAGATGAATTGGCGACTTGGGGGTCAGGAAATTTGTAACGGCCACCATAATGGATAAGAGAGCTCGCACGGGAGGAAGGATAGTGACAATAGGTGGTGGAGGTGGATGAGAAAGCATTTGCGAGGCAGAGCTGCTAACTGACGAAGGAAGATCTGACTAGCGGCTGGCGGACATGGACAACTATAGAGGAGGAAAGGTGGGGTTGAGTGGAAGATGCCAAGTAGTGTGCGCATAGCAGTTGTCGGGAGACGAAGTTGGAGGTCGCGCAAGTAAGGAGAGGAAATGCGACTGAGCTAGCAGTCACAAAAGAAACAAGTCGGTGACAGGAATAGAGTCGCCCAACAAGTCCAGGGAGCCCTGGGCAAACTCAGCAGAGGTCCAGGCAGCGGGTAGACTTCCCAGAAATTTTCGGGCAGCAGTCGGGCAACCCAGAAATGTCCGGGCAGCGAGAAGGTATACTGGGCAACGTCCAGAAAGTGCTTGGGTAGCTCATAGAAGTACCCATGCAACATCAGGAGGATGCGACAACGTTGGGCAACAAGTTCGAGCAGCGGGCAATAGGTCCGTGCAGCGAGTCCCGGTCAGGGATCCTGAGAGCGAGGGAATTCTTCAAAGATGGGTCCGAGCGAGATGGCAGGGATAGCTTCAGTTTCAGAGAGAGCAACCATGGTAGGATATTTGACAGTGAAGAAAGAGACACCTCTGGGTGGTGAAAGTACCTTCCTCGCTAAGAGGGAGTGTTGATGGTTGTATTATCAGATAGGTACTTCGATGTTGGCTTGTGTCTATCAGGTGGCAGTCATCCTGATTGCATCCAAGCCTCCAAGAATTGACACCAAAACTCCCAATAGGTAGATTTTCAACAAATTGTAATCTCAAATAATGTCCAACAACAACAACAATATGGAACGAGAGCCTTTATTTATAGATGAGGCTTCTATATCCATCTCATTCTTTACTATTTTTATCTCCCTAAAATTAGCCCAGGAGAATAACAAAAAGTGACTTGTCATCCACACAATGAAGGAGAATAAGTCATATATAAGTAAAACATGCCACATGTACATAAAACCCTCATGACAAGGGGATGTCTCACGAAAAGAGGGGCCAATTTGGTGAAGAATCTCAACATTCCATTGAAGAAGTGAAATGGAAGCCTCAAAACATGGTGTAGTATCCTCCCAAGCCAAGAAAGGTCCAACATCTAGCCTCAAATGGTGGAGCAACCTCATGAATGATGTGAAAAGTATCCCAAGAAGTGGATGGCTTCTCAAAATATGCTCATAGATCCTTAAAATTTGCCTCTAAAGTGTGGCCTTGTCCTCATCTCAAGCAAATATGCCTTCATAAAGGGTGGGGGATGACCCTCCAAGTCAAAATATGTCATAAACCCCCAAAATGCTAGAACAAAACTCCCATGTGTGAGGTCGACCTTGATAGTAAGCAATAAATAGCTCAAAAAGTGATGAATTGCGAGGGATCTCTAGAATGATCAACGTGGTATGTCAAGAGGACATCCATGCATGCATAAATCATAGGTGCTTCAACGGGAAACCAATATGATATCACGTCTGTTCATATTGGGGGCGGAAAAATCAATGAAATGGCTAGGCAATATATTGGCCAATATTAAGGGGGGGAGAGGTTTTTTAAA
>CBVK0103076617.1:0-20762 GCA_900067695.1 Picea abies
TCGCATTGCCCCAGGACCATATGCTGCGTAATAAATAATTTGTAAAGAATTAATTCTTTCCAGCTCTAAAGATTTACGCCTTTACTTCATATGAACAATGAGATTAACAGTACCGAAAGAATGCCGTAGAAAAGAAAATAGTAGAAACCTATGAGTGGATGCGATGCCGGTATTCGAACAAAGAATCGAAGCGCAATTAACAGAGAAGCTCGTATTTAGCGGCCTAAACCCCTTGTAGGGCAAAAAGATGAGCCTCTTTTCAGAGCATTTCCGTCCTAATTTCATGCATGTGACCTTCGGCTCGTCAGGATTATATCGTACTCCGTCATTATTGCACTGAATTGTGAGACGATTCCGGGATTGGAATAACCTTTCGGCGGCCATTTTGGAAGCAGAAGCTGATTCCACACACTCAATTCAACCGAAATTGCAGCATTCAAGACGACTGGAATGGCTTTGAAACCCTAAAATTGCCTTGGTTTGCAGATTTTCATAAGGTATTTTATCTCTGGATCAACAATCCGAGCCCGAGGTGAAGCTGTTGCTTCACACTGGCTCTTCCTTCCTGCCTTTGTGTATTTATATTTTTGTTTCTGCCTCTGCCTCGTTGCGCGGCGTCACGTCTTCTTCTTAAATGCGAACAACTAATCGGGAGGCTAAAATATCAATGCGCGATTCGATATAAAATGAAATATTTGACAATGATCCATAAAATAAAACTAGCATACCCCAAGTAAAGGGAACGCCGACATAAATCTATGAGGGTTACATTATGAGGGTTACATTACAAGATGAGGGTTACATTACAAGATGAGATATATGTTTATTTGGATGGTCTAGAAATAAATAAAGATTAAAGATGAAATATGTATTTATTTGGATGGTCTATAGATAAACAAAGATTAAAGATGAGATATGTGTTTATTTGGATGGTTTAAAAATAAATAAAGATTAAAGATGAAATATGTGTTTATTTGGATGGTCTATAGATAAATAAAGATTAAAGATGAGATATGTGTTTATTTGGATGGTCTAGAAATAAATAAAGATTAAAGATGAGATATGCTTTTATTTGAATGGTTTAGAAATAAAAAATAATAATCAAATAGATAAATAATAGTTTATTATGTATGTATTAATAATCAATTTGTTAATATTTATATATATTAAACTTTGTATGTATTAATAATTAAATAATTAATTTGTTTAAATTTATACAAACATAAATTTATGAGGGTTACATTACTTAAAGATGAGATATGTGTTTATTTGGATGGTCTAGAAATAAATAAAGATTAAAGATGAAATATGTGTTTATTTGAATGGTCTAGAAATAAAGATTAAAGATGAAATATGTGTTTATTTGAACGGTTTAGAAATAAAGAATAAAAATCAAATAGGTAAATAATAGTTTATTATGTATGTATTAATAATCAATTTGTTAATATTTATATAGACTAAACTTTGTATGTATTAATAATCAATTGATAACTATTACACTAAGACAATTTATTTGTGTCAAGATAAAGGGTCCACCTTGCCATGCAAAAAGGTTTTTGTTTCATCATTTTTGCTATAAAGTTTTCCATCTCATGCTAAGGAACATAAATCAAACCTTTAGAATTAGTAGCATTGTTTAAAAAGTAAACGAAAGAGTTGTGGATCATTGGAATGTGGAACTAGATGATAGTGTACTCATTCCCACTAATTAAAGTATCTGGTTTCTTACCGTGGTTTGGCGGTCTACATTCATACTCATCACAACATTTATCTTAAAAGATTAATCAAAACATCATATAAGTTGGTCCTTCATGGATATCCAACAAAGATTTTAATTACCTCTTATCACTCATAGTTTTGTGTATCTCCACATCAAGTCAATAGACTCACTTGTGGGTAACAAAGTTGTAGTCAAAGTAATGAAGGAGAAAGAAGGAACATAATTTAAAAATCATCAACTAATGATAATCTTTTTGTCAATACCTAATAGAAGTACATGGAATTTAATATTGTTATTTGATAGAGTGAAAGTATTCTAAAATTCTAAAATCATTTTATTGGATGATCCATAAAAAGTTCACTCCATACATCTCTTACCTCGAAATATTAAATATAAGAAACCCAAATAGAAAGAATGATGCCTATGAATAAATGCTTAATTTGATTCATAACTCGAGTTATGCAACTTTGACACCAAATTCGATCTGGAAAATGTTGTGGGCTCGTCGAAAACACACAACAAAACTTACAATGCTACTTCCCAACTTGAGTGGGAACAAAATAGGCACATAATAGCCCTGAAATCATAAGAGCTATTGCTGGATTTAGAAGTGCTCCAGGTGTGTTAGGATCAGTGATTGATGAAATTATACCTAGCTCCTCTTATTTTGAAAGAAGACCTATGCTTTCAATTTTAAAAAGAGAGAGACTTATTTTTTCAGCAACATATAATAGGCCTACCTTTTCTTTTTTGGATAGCAATCTCAGATTATAGTCAAGAAAGTGTAAATAACTATTACAACAAGACAACTTACTTTTGTCAATATAAAGGGTCCAACTTGCCATGCAAAAAGGTTTTCTTGTTTAATCATTTCCACTATCTTTGCCATAAATTTTTCCATCTCATGCTAAGGAACACAAATAAAACCTATAGAATTAGTAAATGTTTAAAAAGTAAGCAAAAGCGTCGTGGATAATTGGAATTTGGAACTGGAGGATAGTGCATTCATTCCCACTAAGTAAATAATCTACTTTCTCACTGTGGTTTGGAGGTCTACATTCATTCTCAACTTATCACAACATTATATTAAAAGCATAATCAAAATATTATATAAGTTGTTCCTTCGAAGATATCCAACAAAGATTTTAATTTCCTTTTATCACTCATAGTTTTGTGTATCCCCACATTGAGCCAAAAGACTCACTCATGGGTAAGAAAGTTGCAGTCAAAGTAATGGAGGAAAAAGAAGGAACTAAATTTAAAAACCATCGACTAATGCCAATCCTTTCGTCAATACCTAAAATAATACATGAGAACTTAAGATTGTTATTTGATAGAGTGAAAGTATTCAAAATTTATAAAAACAATTTATTGGATGATCCATAAAAGGTTCACTCCATACATCTCTTACTCCATACTATTAAATAAAGTAAACCCAAACAAAAAGAATGATGACTGTGAATGGATACTTAATTTGATTCTTATCTTGAGTTCTACAACTTTGACACCAAATTTGATTTGGCAAACGTTGCAAGCCCACTGACAACAGACAACAAAGCTACTACAACTTGCAATGCTACTTCCCAACTTGAATCCTCGAGAACAAAATAGGAACATAATGGTTGTACAATCAAAAGAGTTATTGCTAGATTTAGAAGTGCTCCAGGTGTGTTACGATCAATGATTGTTAAAAGTATACCTAGCTCCTTTTCTTTTGAAAGAATACCTAGGATTTCAATTTTAGAAAGAGAGAGACCTAAATTTTCAACAACAGATAATAGGCCCACCTTTTATTCTTTGTACAACAATCTTAGATTATACACAAGAAAGCATAAATAACTATTACACCAAGACAACTTACTTATGTCATGATCTAGGAGGATCTAAAAGGCCAAAAATTCAAATTCCTCAAATCTCAGCAAAAACAACACCAAGTCGAAGAGCTCATCGAGAGCTTTCCAACGGTGTGAACGACACCTCAAACAAAGTCTGTATGACAAAGATGGTTGGGTTTCCTTCAACAATTCCACTTGGTAATCAAGTATAAGAAGGGTACAAGTAACAAATTAGCATAGATGCTTTCTAGGCCTCCTATTTCTGCATCTATTGTTTTGAAAAATGCTTCTTTATCTCATGATGGCTATGTTGAACAATATGCTATCGATGGAGATTTTAAATATGTTTATAAGAAGCTAACACATGGTGCACATGTGGAGAACTATCATTTGCAGGGAAAGTTACTCTACCATTTTGGCAAGCTATGTATTCCTACAAGTGAAATAGTCCATGTAATTCGAGAATCTCATACTTCTCTTGTTTCTGGGAATTTTGGGGTAGGAAAAACTATGGCTCATCTGCAGAGGTTTTATTATTGGCCTCAGATGAAATAAATTGTAACCAAGTATGCAAAGGGGTGTGTGTTGTGCTCAAATTGTAAGCCAACTAATAGAAAATTGGAGTTGTACACACCACTTCATGTTCCTTCTCATCCGTGGGAGAGTATCTCTATGGATTTTGTAGGGGGGTTTCCTATGTCAAAAAGGGGTCATGACTACTTGTATGTAGTAGTGGATAGGTTTAGCAAGATGTGTGTCTTGATGCCATGTAAAAATTAGATCATTATTGAGCAAACTACTCATCTTTTCTTTCAGCATGTATGGGTCCACTTTGGACTGCCCACATCCATTATCTCGAATCGAGACACTCGATTCCTTGGAGATTTTTGGACAATCTTGCGGAGAATGATGGACACCAAGCTAAAGAGGAGTATTTCTTTCCATCCACAGACTGGCAGACAAACATAGGTTGTTAACATAATATTGGTTCATTTGCTCTGAGGTTACTGTAGCGAAAATCCCAAGTTGTGGGATGATCAAATATAGTATGTGCAACATGCATATAACCGAGCCTTGCACTCTTCCACACAGATTTCACCATTTGAGACGTGTTTTGGGTATCTACCTAAGACTACCTTGGACTTGACATTTCGAAAAGATGTCGACTCAAGTGAACAAAACGATGAAAACATAGCTCACAAGTTCATTAAGAGGATTCAACAGGTACACCAGACAGTTCATGAATAGTTGGAAAAGACTCAGACATAATATAAAGCTCTCCATCACAAGCACATAGTTGATCACCAATTTCAAGTGGGAGATCAAGTGTGTCTCCACATTAGAAAAGATAGGTTGAAGGGTGAAGGAAAGAAGCTCAAGCCCATCAGATATGGACCCTTCACCATCTTGGAGAAGATTGGCACACATGCTTTTCACTTAGATCTACCACTGTACATGCAAATATACTTAGTTGTAAATGTAGAGAACCTGAAACTTTATGAGCCTCCAATAATCATGGATCAAAGAGAGAGTGTTTTAGTACCTTCAATGGACGAGTTTTATTCTGATTACTTGGACGAGTTAAATGAAGATATCATCCTAGAAAGAAGGACAAGGGATTCACGCAGGGGTGGTGTTGAATATCTTTGAGTGGGCATTAAGGGCACACATCCAAGAAAAGTACCTTGGATTGAGAAGGAGAAAGTAAGGGAGCAATTCCCTCACCTATCTGTTGATTGATAAGGATTTTGGAGGCCCAAAAGCTTCTTAGTGGGGAAGAATGATCTAGGAGGATCTAAAAGGACAAAAATTTAGAGTCCTTAAATCTCAGCAAAAATGGCACCAAGTCAGAGAGCTCGTCGAGAGATTTCCAACGTTGTTAACGACACCTCAAATGGAGTCCGTATGACAAATATATGGCCAGTCAAAGTTGCGGTCAACCTAGTCAAAGTCAATGATGAAATCAATATTCATACATGTGACATCAACAGTCAACCATGAAGGGGCATGTCATTCTTACATCAACATGTTGGTGTGGCACCACTTAGGGGTTGACACCTGGCATGCTAATTTGGAAAAATTGGTGGCCAAATGGGACAATGCAGAGGTGCCATGTGGCACCCCTAAGAGACACCACATGGCCTTCTGATTGGATGACACATAGGAAGCTGACTGGACACAACTAGCAAGTGAGAAGGCACCATGTGGCCCAATCATTGGGCACCACGTGGCACCCCCAAAATGCCCAATGAGGGTCGGAGATCGAAGGTTTGAAAAAAATATATGTTTGGCCATTAGACCGACCGACGACCACCTCTCAATATAAACCGACATGCAACATTGAATGAGGGATCCATGCATGGGTCACATCACTAAACTTGGTGCCCAAATAAAATCTATGGTATCAAATATGGCAGGGGATTTTCCATGTTAAAGTTTGGTTACATAAAAATAACCCATGGTTATGGTGGTTCAAATGACTATATATATATGTTATATATCATTGTATCTTGAGCTAAAATGGGGAGCCCACGGGTTTGACCCCGAGTCTCCCCAACCACAAACTCTAATTTTACATTTGAGTACCAACGAACCAAACAGATAGGCTTGGTATATCCGCCTGAAGAATTTTAATTTAAGCCCAGTCCATACGACGACACACATTTTTATATAGGTACATGCATTTATTGTAAATTTTGTGGCACACATTACGAGGCAAAGAGCCCATGGGGGCTTGGGATGAGAAATGACAAAATTTGACATTTTGACAGTCAATTTTGCACAATTTCTCGCCATGAGTCCACTAGTGTAGTTAGATTTTGCATCCAGACAACGGATCTTTAGGCCTTTTCTAGTCTTGAGGTATAGCCATGTATTTATGCTAATTTTTGCTGAGATAATATAAAGGCCTCTCCACTTCAAAGTGGGCCGAAAGATGTAGTCCATTGTTGGAATGAACTTTGTTATCAAGCTTTGTGTTTCACCGTATTTCTAATCATTTCTTCATAGTTGTGCCTTCTTTATTCATGTTTGCACATAAGCTTTATGTATGCTCTTTAATGCAATTCATGTAATGGATTGAAAGGTCTTATTAATATTGACCTTTATTACATCCGAATACATTGATCTACCTATGTGCGGGTTAGGACCTTAACCACACATATTTCTAATCATTTCTTCATAGTTGTGCCTTCTTTATTCATGTTTGCACATAAGCTTTATGTATGCTCTTTAATGCAATTCATGTAATGGCCATCGAATAAAAGATCCCAGATCATGTCAAGATAAAGGGTCCACCTTGCCATGCAAAAAGGTTTTCTTATTTAATTACCTCCACTGTCTTTTCTATAAAGTTTTCCATCTCATGCTAAAGAATACAAATCAAACCTCTAGAATTACTAGCAATGTTTAAAAAGTAAATGAAATCATTGTGGATCACTGCAATGTGGCACTGGAGGACAATGCATTCATTCCCACTAATTAAAGCATCTACATACTCATTGTGGTTTGGAGGTCTACATTCATACTCAACTTGTCACAACATTTATCTTAAAAGCACAATCAAAAAATTATATAAGTTGGTCCTTCAAGGATATTCAACAAATATTTTAATTTCCTCTTATCACTCATAGTTTTGTGTATCCCCACATCGAGCTAATACACTAACTTGTGGGTAACAAAGTTGCAGTCAAAGTAATAGATGAGAAAGAAGGAGCGTAATTTAAAAACCATCAACTAATGCTAATATTTTTGTCAATATCTAATAGAAATACACAAGAAGTTAAGATTGTTATTTGACATAGTGAAAGTATTCAAAAATTATAAAATAAGTTTATTGGATGATCCATAAAGGATTCACTCCATACATCTCTTAAATCAGAATATTAAATACAATAAACCCAAATGGAAAGAATGATGACTATGAATAAATACTTAATTTGATTCTTAGCACGACTTCTGCAACTTTGACATCAATTTGGCTTTGGCAAACATTGCAGGACCAACAACAACATAAAACAGATCTACTACAACTTGCATTGCTACTTCCCAACTTGAGTCACCGGAAACAAAATAAGCACATAATGGCCCTACAATCAAAAGAGCTATTGCTAGATTTAGATGTGTTCTAGATGTGTTAGGATCAATAACTGCTGACAGTATACCTAACTCCTAAACAAATAATAAATCCTAACAATTTCAAATGTAAAGTGAAAATCAAAATCATAATGTTTCATATTAGAAAATGCTCATAAGATAAGATGGGATAGGATAATTTGATTAATATCCAATAGACCACAAAAGCAGGTCAATAGGATTAAAAAGTACATTTAATGTTAAATAAAAAATAAGAGTGGTAAAGCAACTCCTAAATCCATACAAAAATCATAACCTAAAAACAATTCAATTCATGTTAGTGTGGTAGGAATTTGCATGAACAAAATATTCATAGTTTTATTATTCAAGAATCATTAAACAACCCATGTCTACAGGTGGATTCTCATGGCCACTTTACTATGTGGGTGGAAGATACATGTTAATAGATAATGAAACCTTCAAATATAAATTACTTAATTTTTCCAAGTTTCAAAAAATAAATATTACATATTTTATTTGAATTCCACTTTAGAGCTTGGTCACATGTAACACGTCACGTTTCTTTAAAAGACTTATTAGTCCCTGCCTCCTGCTAGGGACTATAACATTCACCTAGTGGTGACCGCACATTACATGGTGCGTTCTGTGGTTTTAGTTGGAATATTTTGTAGAATTTTAAAATTATATCATAAATTTTTATTCATATATTTATTATTTTTATTTTTATTTTTTAAATTCAAACATTTTTCTATTTTTTTAATTTTTTCTATTAAATTTTTGATTAGTTAAAATCATTTGAATGTGACATAATTACCCTAGTGTATGTATTTTTTTTTAAATTATTTTTTAAAATTTAAAATTATTTTATAAAACAAATTTAAATATTTGGAGTGGAAGCATGCCAATAAGTTGTAGTCAACGCATGTCAAGAAGGTGTAGTCGATGTTTGCTCTTGTGGCTAGCTGCATACATTCCAAATGCTTTTTGGCCTCTCCTCCTATCTCGGGTGCGGAAGTTTTCTTTTGCCGAGTTAACAATTTCGGTTAATATTTTATGTAATTATGTGGAAAGGCGTACACCTATTGACAATGGGCACATTTAATATGTTTTTAGTGCTTAATCACTCTTGTATGGACAAGATTAAATATTGCCTGAGTATTCTTAGTAGTTTCAATAAATCAATAGTTGTGATTTCAACCACTAACTTCTTCACTATTATAAAGACATCAGTTTATATGTTTATTCTTTTACTTTTACTTCATATTTGAAATTTACTATGATAGTTAGCTGATTGCCACCTCTGAGTGATTAACGTTTCATTTTCTAGAGAGCCCAATTTCCCCAGCCACTATTTTTACTACAACTATTATTTACTGGAGGAGATTTTCCTGCCTAAAGCTTTTACAACTTCGGTTATTTAATGAGCAAGGTTCTGCAGTTATTTAATAACTAAAGCTTAGTTATTTCTGCTTTCACCAGCCACGAGTGACTTGTGACTCTGCTAATCTAAGCAACAACAGAGTTAGTATTTATGGCCTTTCGAGTAGCTCAGAAATGTTTTGATAAGGAGCAGCGGAGTGATAATGTTGCAGTACTCCAGAAGAAGACAAGCTTTATTTTCATCTAAACGGATGCTTCGACGAAAGGCCATAGGAAGAGTCAATCGAAGGGGCCAACACCATCATGCTTGTTTGTCTCTAGCTTATTCATTGAGAGAAATGCGAGTTTGAAAGACGTGCTTGGGGTCCCCAGTGCCCATGAGTTCCAAAATCAGAATCAACAGGATCATCCACGAGTATAGAAGCAGGTTCAGTGTGGTTGAAGCGAACAAGGTAGTCCATCGATCAATCAATAACTTGAATTAAAACAACTACCTCCCTTCCCTGAATGGCTCTATGTGCATGGTCGGTATGTATGTATCTGTATGGCTGCTACCTCAGATGCTCTATGGGCTGGTGCTGTAGTCACTATTGTTCTGTAGGGGTAAGCGAGTGACCACATGAACTCTATGTGCTGGCATACCTGTGCTTGCAAAAAATCCGAAAAATCCAGTATCGGTAGCAGGTGAAGGACATTGGCGACCTCCGGAAGAGGGTCTTCCTCGTCTCAGAATTGGGCCTCAACGCACAGCCACAGGTATTGCATAGAAATGCAGTTGAATGAATGTGCAATTACTTTCATTTAAAAAAAAAAAAATGAATGAATGTGCAATTACTTTCATTTAAAAAAAAAAAAATGGAGTACCCAAATCTATTCTTGTTTTTCATTATAGATACATGTGGTTTGGCATTGATCAGGAGAATACATATGTGAAACCTAGGACTGTAAATAGGGATCAATTTCAGGATTCACCTAGACCATTTTACCTAACAAAGTAAGCTTTAAATATTTCTGCCCAATGGTCCTATGTCATTTGCATGGCTGAGCCCTGTATCTGAATATAAAATTGAGAGCACTGTGAAAATAGAAAAATAAAACCCCTGAGGATGCCCATGCTCCATAAGATGGATTTCATTCTTTCATCAGGCCTCTGAGAATGACACGACAATTCTCAGAATTACTTTGACGTGTGTTTTTGAAGTTCAGCAGAAGACTTCTTTGTTCGTGTGTTTTTGCTCCATGTCACACCTCATCAAAGCAAAAGCTATTCTTTTCGTTCTTCCTCGACCGCGATGAAGCAAGTTGGACCGGCATAACAGTAAAGAGAAAGAAGGGCACATCAGCTGGTTCGAATGCCAAGTTGTGTATTTTTTGCATCATGCTAAGGAGAGGAAGAACAAATCTGCAATTGCATCATTAAACGAACATCACAGACTAAAAAAATATGAAGAGTTTTCATTGTAAACAAAACAATAGATTTTTAAATCATACATGTGAGATTTTCAACAAACATGTGAGATTTTCAACAAACAAATGGTCCCTCCGCCTCCCTTATCTACAAGATGATGATGCCTTCATGTGAGATTTTCAACAAACAAATGGTCCCTCCGCCTCCCTTATCTACAAGATGATGATGCCTTCTTTCGTATAGTTGGATCACATCTAGAGTCGTTTGTTCTGGATATGTGATTCTTAACTTGACAATAAATCTATCCACCAAACGGATCTGTTGAATCTCCTCTTCATTGGTAGTGTGCAAGCTTCAACAGATCGGATTAACACAGAGTGATCTATGGCCGAAAGGGCTTCTTCTTTTCCGTTCAAGTTATTGCATCCAAATTTCGTTGGCCTTCATATAATAAGCCACAACTACGGTTTTCACGTGCTGATATGGTATCCGCGCTTCCATTCAGATCATAAGGTTTGATCACAGTCGGTGAGGGTGATAAGTTTAAGAGCCTCCGTTCTTATTTATAGATTTTGTGGATCGCTGAATTAATCGCTCGAGATGTTCCTTGACTGGAAGGTCTATTGCATGATGCTAAGGAGAGGAAGTACAAATTTGCAATTGCATCATTAATAGAATAACCTAATGCAACAACATTGCTACACTGCATATAAGACATATCTCATAATATAAATGTTTACAATAAATAACTTATCTGAGAGAACATAGAGATGTATTATTTTGTTTTTCTTTTTAATTTGTTAGAAGCACAGGTAGTGAAAAATCCCACACCTTGGTAGTCAGAGACAAACATCTGCATTAATAGAAACAAATTCCTTAACCTTCATGCCATTGATGCTTCCAAGTTGGACCAAAAATTGCAAAAATAATATATTTCTACCTAAAACTATAATCAGAACCATGAGAACCGAGCACAAGAAAACAATACCACTTTTCAACAATAGCACAAGAATAAACTTCAACAAAACCATGATTATATACCACATAAATAATCATTGTAATGGCGAGAGCAATGTAAGCTGAGCATTCACAAAAATACTTAATAATTCCTCATAAGAGTGGCGGGATAATTTGCTTGCATGTCCTTTGCTTGTAATGTGGCACGAAATAATTCATGAACTCCTTGATCTATTAGAAAGGCATTTTCTTGGTGTTTCAAATTCCGAGATGCCAAGCTCTCTCACATCAAAATATATTAAATGGTAAGTCCACATATCTATGAATTAACCAGAGGAATTAAAGGTGAGGTGCAAATATATATTTTAAAACGTTTATGTGAATGGACAAAGTACTAACGCTGAGACGAATTTATATTAATATAATATTTTAATGTTGTTTAATATAATATTTTAATGTTGTATTCGGGAAAACATTGAGATTTTCCAATCTATCATAGGTTTTCGATGCAAACAGATCATATTAATATAATATTTTAATGTTATATTTCAGAAAACATTAAGATTTTTCAAGTTATTATACCTTTTGGCTGTAGAAAGATTGTAGCGAACTCTGGAATTATCTGTAGATTATGTAAAAAAATCCGAGAGTGCCTTATAATGGCAACCATCTTAATTAGAGTTAAAAAGATGGGAACATAGGCACTAATCAATATGATTTAAAAAGATGGGAACATAGGCACTAATCAATATGATTTTAGTAGAGTTAAAAAGATGGGAATATAGGCACTAATCAATATGATTTTAGTAGATGTTACATCAGTTAATAGTTACTAAGTAATTATGAATTAATTTCTATATGTTAATTTCTTAATGATTTTACATACTTTTTAATTAATTAATTGATAAACATAAATATGACTAGTTGAATCTAATTCAGAGTTGAATTCCGATATTATTCCCTATTCTAATATGTATATACCTATTCTAATATGTATTTACTTATTACTAGAACATTAATAGGTAAATACATATAACTAACAGTAACATGTAAATTCTTATTAGATGGTTAATATTTAATAGATTATTAAGCATATAAATACTCATAGTTGTTTCTATGCAAACATTTTTAATGATATTTAAATATAAATTACATATTTGGTCATATATTTTCTGCAATTGTGTTTTCCATTTCATAATGCAGTGTGTACTTAGCAAAGATATATGATCGATCAAAAGGAGGATTTTGTTAGCTCTATAATCCTTCCATATATTTATTATTTTACACTATTCCCACCTTTGAATTTTCACCATACTTTGCCTCAACATTATGAACAAACATAGTTCATGATTTGATTTAATATTCTATTTTCTTACACTATTCCCACCTTTAAATTTTCACCATACTTTGTCTCAACATTATCAATAAGCATAGTTCATTATTTGATTTAATATTCGTCCGATTAAGTCAAATTTCAGTTTGCTTTTAAAAGGAAAAAAAAAATAATAATTTGGGGTGACAAAATTCAAGTTCAAACATAACTAAAAATGTAACTAGAATGGGCACGTCTCCCAATTAGGCGACTGGGATGATTATCTACGTAAGGTAATGTTCCTATTCAGAGAGGTCTTGGAACAACTTCTGTAGTGTAGTAGCTCACCGAGCTTTGGTATATTGTTTTGCAAAGAGGGTGCTTTGTGTCGATGATGAAGGAAGATCAGTAGAGATCCAGAGTGTACAGAGAAAAGTGTCATTATGCTTTATATCAACTATGAAGGTTAAGCGATGCTTGAGGCAAGGGTGTCGAATTTATGTAGTGGAAGCAGTAAATGAAAAGAAGGGACCCTCATTGGATCAGTACCCGGTATTGTCAGAATTTTAGGATGTTTTTTCGAATGAGTTATGAGGGTTACCTCCTGAGAGGGAGCTTGATTTTACTATTGAGCTAAAACCTGGTGTAGAACCAATATCCAAGACTCTGTATCGGATGACAATGCCAGAACTTTGTGAATTGCAAATGCAGTTGAAGGAGTTACTGGACTTAGGGCTAATAAGGCCCAGTGTCTCACCTTGTGGCGCACTGGTAATTTTTGTAAAGAAGAAGGACAGATCCTTACAACTGTGTATAGACTACAGGGACTTGAACCGTGCTATAGTGAGAAATAGGTACCCAATGCCACGAATAGCTGACCTCTTCGATTAGATGAAAGGAGCAGTGGTATTCTCAAAGATTGATTTGTGATCAGGGTATCATGAGTTAAGGATTAAGGAAGGTGATATCCCAAAAACTGCATTTCGAACTCGGTTTGGACATTACGAGTTTGTTGTAGTACCTTTCGAATTGACCAATGCACCAATAGTATTCATGAGCCTCATGAACGACGTATTTCGGAAATACTTAGACCGTTTTGTACAAGTCTTTTTAGATGACATCCTCATCTATTCCAAGAATGAAAGAGAACATGAGGAACACTTGCGAATAGTGTTGTCCTGCCTTAGAGAGAACAAATTGTATGGGAAGCTGTCAAAGTGTTCCTTCTTCCAGAAAGAGATCCACTATTTAGGTCATATCATTTCCAGCGAAGGAATCTCTGTGGACCCAGAAAAGGTAAAGGACCCAGAAAAGGTAAAGGCCATTATGGAGTGGCCAGTGCCGAAAAATGCCTATGAGCTGAGAAGCTTCATGGGGTTAGCAGGTTATTACCGGAGATTTGTAGAAGGATTCTCAAAAATAGCGAAACCCATCACCACTTTGCAACACAAGGGGGTCACGTATGAATGGACAGAAGAATGTGACAGTGCATTCATTGAGCTTAAGAGGTTACTAACTAGTGTGCCAATTCTACGAGTGCCAGATATGGAAAATGACTTCACCGTCTGCACGGATGCCTCGAAGCAAGGGTTGGGGGCCGTGCTAATGTAGGATGGAGGAGTGATAGCCTATGCGTCAAGGAAGTTGAAGAAACACGAAGAGTTATACACGACTCATGATTTAGAGTTGGTAGCTGTAATGCTAGCTTTGAAAATTTGGAGGCACTATCTTGTGGGGTGAAACTTTGAGCTCAAAACGGACCATCAAAGTTAGAAACATCTCTTCACTCAAAGAGATCTGAATGCCAGGGAAAGACGATGGAGTGAGTTTATGAGTGAGTACAATTTTGGTATTTCGTACATCAAGGGAAAGGAAAATGTGGTCGCAGATGCCTTGAGTAGGAGACCATGTATCTTCTCCTTGGTAACCTTGAAGGTCAATCTGAGGGAACATGTGTTGGCACAACTCCAACGAGACAGTTGGTATTTAAAGGTTACTTCAAACCTCCAGAGCGGGAGGCAGTTAGATCCAAAGTATGAAGGATATAGTCTAGAACCAGACGGACTTTTAAGATATCGGGGAAGGATGTACATCTCTGAGAATGGGGATATTCGAAGCATCATACTGAAGGAAGCCCATAGAGAACTTTATTGCGCGCATCTAGGTGTGAAGAAGATGTACACAGATATGAGGAAGCTCTTCTTTTGGGTAGGCATGAAGCGTGATGTAGTCCATTTCGTCGCCAAATGCCTAGAGTGTCAACAAGTGAAAGTCGACCACCATCACCCGGCATGCCTTCTACAACCACATGATGTCCCTATGTCCAAGTGGGAAGTCATCTCTATGGATTTTGTTGTGGGGTTGCCGCTCACATCTCATAGACACAATGCCATTCTTGTGATAGTGGATAAGTTAACCAAGAGTGCTCATTTTATTATGGTTAGAGACACTTACGATGTCGCTGATGTGGCACGTGTGTTTGTAAGTGAGGTTATCCGTTTGCATGGGATACCTAAGAAGATCATTTCAGATAGGGACTCCAGATTCACTTCTAGGTTTTGTTACAATTTATGTAATTATTTGACGTTAAATTTATTCGGCTACTACAACTTCTCCAAGTTTGAGATATCGAATCTGTGCTTATGTCGAACAACCACGATTACAAATCAAATTGCATGCTGAGTTTAAATCGCTTGAAACAACAATTCAACAAATTATATTTTGGGTGTGAAATTTAAGCTAACAACTGAACTTTCTTTGTAAAATGAGTATGGCTTGTAGATCTTGGCCATATACTTCAACTGATCTGTCGCTAACCTGGTTATCTACACGTAAAACATGAATAAATAATACATCGAATTGTTGTGGAAATCTTTACATTGTCTTAAATTGGAAATATTAAATAAATTCGAAAATGCAACTTCAACTTACACAGGGGGATTTCCTATCCATGTCCAAAGCACCATAGAAGTCCTCAGCAGGTAAGCAAGTTATTTCCTTGACCAATCTTATTGGCTCTCCTTTCTTATCAATGTATGGATTATATTTGAAATGCTCAAATAGTATTTTTAAAATATTTCCAAGTCTTACTAGATTTGCAATGGAGGAAGTAACATGATAGATACTTATGCCAGGCTTTCCAACATACTTTACCATGGCCTCCAAAGTTGCATTTACAACCATGTTTACCAGTATTTGTAATTTGAGTTCAAGGTAACATATTTAAGAAAATTGGCAGTTACAATGGATTATGAAACGATTTGTACTCTTACTTTACATAGATTATTACGTTAGAAACCTTATACTTTGTTCCTCGCTGATACGAAAAATATATTAGCTAGGAAGGGACTAGCTGCTTTACAACTATTTCCCTCGTTTCTCATAAAATGGAGCAGCGATTAAATTCTTAATGCATAAATTCATTTTACTACATTTTTTTCACATTCTTGGATAGAAGCATGAGCACATTGTAAACTCCTAAAGATTCACAAAAAACGATCTTCAATTCAGTGAGTGATGACTGTTTGGTGTTCATGTGGAAAAACTTTATTGGGATGCACGTGTAGGCAAAGTTTTTTACTTAAATCAAAATCAATTTTCATTTTTAGGAGGGTCTATCAACTTAGGTGCTAAATTGCAAGGGCTTATATTTTACTAAAAGGATGTAACAGGGTTGTGTGGTATTTTTACTTATTCAATATATAATAACTTAAGATTGTTATTTGGTAGAGTGAAAATATTCAAAAATTATAAAATCAATTTATTGGATGATTCATAAAAGGTTATTTATATCGGAATATTAAATACAATAAACCCCCAAAAAAGAATGACGACTATGGATAAATACTTAATTTGATTTTTAGCTTAGGTTCTACAAACTTGACATCAATTTTGATCTAGAAAATGTTGCAAACCCACCAACAATCGACAACAAAGCTACTACAACTTGCAATGCTACTTCTCAACTTGAGTCATTGGAAACGAAATAGACACAAAATGGTCCTATAACCAAAAGAGCTATTGCTAAATTTAAATATGTTCCATGTGTGTTAGGATTAGTTACTGCTGAAAATATACTTAGCTCCTAAACAAATAATAAGTCCAACAATTTCAAAAGTAAGGTGAAACTCAAAACCTAAGTGTTTCATATTAGAAAATGCTCATAAGATAAGATAAAATAATTTTATTAGTGTCCAATAAAAAAAACCTAAAAACCTGTTAATATGACCAAAAAAAAATACATATAATATAAATGAGATATGAAAGTGCAATAGTAGCTCCTAAATCTATACTAAAATAATAACATAAAAAATAATTCAATTCATGTTGGTGTGGAAAGAATTTGCATGAACAAAATATTCATAGTTTTATTTCTCAAGAATCGTTAAACAGAGAAATCAATTCTATATGGATAGCATGTCTACATGTGGATTTTCACAGCCACTTTAGTTTGTGGGTAGAAGGTGGAAGATAAATGTTAATAGATAATAAAACCTTCAAATATAAATTATTTGATTTTTCCAAGCTAAAAAAAATCTATTACGTCTTCTATTTGAATTCCGCCTTCATTTAAAGTTTGGTCACATGTAACACGTTTCTTTGAAGGACTTATTTATCATAAAAATGGAACATAGAGTAAATTCTCAATGCATAAATTCATTTGAATAGACTTTTTTTCCACATTCTTGGAGAGAAGCATGAGCACATTGTAAACTGTTGAGATTCACAAAAACCAATCATCAATGTAGTGAGTGGTGACTGTTTAGTGTTCACGTGGAAAAACTTTAGTGGGCTACAATTGTAGGCAAAGTTTTTGACTTAAATCAAAACCAATTTTAATTTTTAGGAGGGTCTATCAACCTAAGTACTAAATTGTATGGGGCCTATATTTTACTAAAAAGATGTAGCATGGTTGTGTGGTATTTTTATTGATTCATGCAAATTAAATGGACTTAATAATAATATTGACAATACAAGGTAAGCACCATCTGAGTGTATAAAGAGTTATGGACCCTACTTATTGGTAACTAAATTAGGCATATAAGGAGTAATGAATCATCAAACAAAGCCCAAAACAATTTGATTCAAAAAATATAGACATGACTTATGTTACTGGATCTGGATCTAGATCTAGTTGAATACATCCCAAATCTACTCAGGTTTTGTTCTATCGATTAATCTGTAGCATGTTCTCGATCAGATACGAAGGTAGGGGCACTTATGTTCTCACTAAATGGAAAAATTTTTGTCAAGTAGATTTCCACTAAGCTATCATATACAAATAGAACATAACTTGACCCGACCTTCCTACCTTCTATGCACTCTACTTCATATGCCCACAAAATAAATCAAAATTTATGATTAAAATGTAAATCGATGCTTTCAATTCTAGAAAGAGAAAGACCTAACTCTTCAGTAGCAAATAATAGGCCTACCTTTTTTTCTTTGGATAGCAATCTCAGTTGTTCCACCCTTGAATGGGACAGGGTACAAGAGGAGAGCATATGATATATCCACAAACAAACAACACAAAGAAAAAAAGATAAGTAAAAAATAGGGTTTGAGATTACCTTTTCAACTCTCTAACTATCAACTGTAGTGGAATGTATTATGTGACTATGACAATGTTTCATCTCTTCCAAGTCCTCACCAATATGCTCTCCTAAAAAACCAACAACCTGATCTCTCAAAAGCCTAGCCTTAGATGCATGAAATGATAAAATGAAATGAGAAAGATGAGGAAGAAGGGTTTAATACTCCCAAGGCATTTTCCCTAACCTCAAATGGCTCTTGGGGCCTTCCCATGGGTGCCATGATGCCTTAAAATAAACAAATAATTTTCCTTTGTCTCATTTTCCATAGCAGCGCTTGGGAGTGTACATAACAAGGTAGGGAGCAATTTAGGAATGGTCTGAGAGCGACAGTGAGTGAGGTAGGGAGTGGTCCAGGAATGGTCTCCTTGACAAAGCTCTTGAAAATTCCTATTGAGCTTATTGATTACTGAGAATTGAGAATTGTCAGTATCTCTCACTCTCTTCTTTTGACAAAATATTCAAAAAATAAATGAGCATGTTTGAAATTAAAATCAAAAGCTAAAGGTGCAACAACTGTAAAGACAAAAATTGCAAACTACAAGGAAAATGGAGACCCATTCATATAGAAATCAACAAATATGGGAGAAGTGATCTTAATCCTGCGATGTTATGCATGTTGCGAAGGCCTCTACCCACCGTAAAAAATGTAATTGTTGCTGGCATAAGATGAAGACATAGGGCATTACAACATCTATTATGTTGTTTCCTCGATTTAATTCCCTCGCGTACAGAATCATGGCTCCATGAATTAATTCCCTAGCATTTGGAATCATGGCTTCAAGATACAACACAAAATATTTTTGAGATAAATCATAATTATGCCTATACATAAATGCCACTAAACAATGCTTAATCACATCCTCATTATTGCATAGGTGGAGGTTCGCAATTAATGCTTGGAATCAATAGGAACAATGGAGAGAATACCAGTAAGAGGTGAAATATATCTTGTTGGTGGAAGTGGCATTGAATGTTACATGTGAGCATCACCTCTTGCAAGAATATAAGGCTATTATGAATGACGTGTAACGAAGTGAGCACACTAACGGATTTGGACAGTGAAGGCAATTAAAAGGACATAAACATAAAAATAAAAGTTGTAATATAAAACATTCATAATTTTTTGTTGACAAAGAGGATTTAGAGATGATGGGCATAGCTACATACCCACCTAATTATGTCCTCATAGAACCTTCAATTGCTTCCATGAGGAGGAGGTGCAGGTGCCTTAGATCTCATTTGCTGAGTAGGAGGGACATAAGAAACCATGTTGGGAGCCTTCTATGAAACACAATAATAAGATGGAACATTATCCCCAGGACCCATGAAGGGCATGGCACCTGCAGCTCTAGGGATCACCAACCCCTCATCCTTGAAATGATCTCTAAGCACAATATCAACAAGGAAATCAAATATATCATTCCTAAAAATGGCTGCAACTATGTCAGTCTTATGCAAAGTTCTTCTCTTGTTCTCCTCATTATGAATCCATGACCTCAAGGTCAGTTCCAGTATGAACATATTGCATGCCTTGGAAAACACCATCAATGCCTCTATAAATATCATATTGACATCATCATCTGCCTTCATGATCTTCTTAATTCTGGCTAGAGGTAGGTTGTGGGTCTTGAGGTCCTGCATTTTCTCCACCTCCCTCATTTGGTTACCCCATAAGGCCTGAAATTGTTGATGGAATGATGTTAAATGTGGGTGTGGAGGACCACCAATAGGAGGGGATATGCATGGATTTGTGACATAACCCACTTGGGGTAGTGCTCATATTGTGGGATGTTGTTGATCCATCAATTCCAAGTACCCAATTCTTCTGATCACATATTACATGCTCTTCACCTCAATTTTGATCTTCATATTCAACCCAATTCACCATTTTTTTTAGGGTCTTGTGTATTTCTAACACTTGGGGGTTTGTTTGCATGGATTTGAAACAATATCAATACCTTCATTTCAGTTGAAATTCAAGACAGAGTTTGGAGAGTGTTTTTCTTTGATACCATCAAAATGAATGCATGAGACTGAAAGTTTGGGGTGGGGTCTTATTTCATATGGCATTGCTAACCTCAACTACTCATCTCTTATGATTGGATTAAAAAATCAATATCACAACCATATTAAGGCAGGACGAGATAAGGAACAATCAATATTACAGAAAACCTTATTGTCAAATGACACTTGGATGACATGACGGGCGGACACATGGCATGTTCCTATAAGTTTCAGAAAGATGACGAAAGCCTCTGAGGAACCTCCCCATAAAAGAATGCCTTTGAAATAATTAAGTGTGTTATAGGGGTAATTGGATGTTTTCATATTTCAATTTGAAGAGTCATTAGCTTAAATAGATTATAAATTTTATTTGGTAAAAATTTAATAATCATTTTATAAAAATATTTCTTTAATTAAAAGGTTAAATTGTAACTGGGGTGGTATTTGGTTTCATATA
>CBVK0103076618.1:0-13720 GCA_900067695.1 Picea abies
CTTAAATAGATTATAAATTTTATTTGGTAAAAATTTAATAATCATTTTATAAAAATATTTCTTTAATTAAAAGGTTAAATTGTAACTGGGGTGGTATTTGGTTTCATATATGAAATTAAAGTTAAGTACTACTAGAAAGGATATGACCCTAGTCCACGATGACCAAAACATTGGCTTTCTTGTGGATACTATCTAGGTTGAAATCGTCTTTTGGTATTGAAGTATAACCTGGAATTTCTTATGATGGGATACGAGCTTGTCTTCCTTAGGTGTACAGAAATAGGTTAACGACCCAAGACCCAGATGCATCTAGTAGGAGTGGAATTTCCCCCCCTTACAAACCACCTAAGAGTTATTTCATGTCAGGTTTTATTTACACATAATGATGTTGTTGTATGTTAGGGTCTTAAGATTAGAGAATCATATATAACCAAACCCTTTTTACATGTTATTTTTTTCTTGCAACTATAATTCAAAGACTACAATATAAATTATATTCATAATTTTCATGGAAATGGATTTTTAATGGAAAATATGTAGGGTTCCTACTTTACTAAACACAAACACCCTAAATGCCTATTTCAAAAATGATTTACAACTCTATTTGTAAAATATGTCGAGAGACATTCTTGCCAAAACTAATATTGAATAAAAGAATGATCACTTAGAGCACACTTTCTATTGCCTATGCTTCAACATACTTTGTCACTGCTCAATACCAACTACTTGAAAGTTGCATATTATTTTGCAAAAATTCTTCCCTACAATAACTTTAAACACCCCAACTCATCATCAAAGTGTGCATTAAAATTTTTGAAGGAAGGAGTTAATATCTGAAATTGAAATAAGATAACGGTGAAATTCATTTCACTGGTCAATGAATACATAATAGTTTAAATAATATATTTTACCAATCTTTCATTTGTTGTGATGGAACTATTTCAACATTAATCATGTCCTTCTACAAAAACCATTGGATAATCATTGTTATGTTTGTCATGTTCAACAAAACTTGGTATTCTCACAGAGGAAAACACCTTCAATAACCACTCACACCACTAGATCAAAGATCAATACACTGATGTTTTTATGTGGATAAAACCATAAAAAAGGGAAACAGTCCACAACCCCAGCCACCGTGGCCACTTGAGGCAATATATTAATGCAAAAGAAAAATATTTTACAAGAGAGTTTCTCACAATCAATCATTAGCAAAGGAACCTCCATGTTGTTTAAATAGATATTGTGGACCAATCAAGTGCTAAGCCATGGATCAATATAACCATTAATATCGAGGAGAATATGAATCATCATATCACTCTATGTCTAGAACATATCGTGACTATCATATTACATAACTACAAATGCATACTCAAGAAACACACTAAGAAACACACTTTTACCTGAAGCCAAATCATAGACCAAGTTGAAATTAACTAACTCCTAAGTGTCTAAATATCCTAACATGTCATACATGTTCAAACTCAAGAAAGGGGACAAACATTCATCAAGGGTTTAAAACACATATTTTGCAAATTTCTTTTTGCTTTCCTGTTTTTGAAAAACCCTTAAATTCCACATACTAGTAATTGTGTTTTCTACTTAACGCCAATTTTTTCCCTATATTTATATTTCAACCACTCAAGATGCATGAAGTCAGAAAGACTCAATAATACCTAACTCAACCAGTTCAATGATAATATTGTAAAAATAAAAATAAAATACTTTCTCAAGACAATCCTTTAGTTTCCTTTTATAAACAATTATGATTAGTAGGAGACAAGTCTTCCACTAATGGGAAAATTACATTAATTTTTATGAAGTATTATTATATAGTAAATCTTAGTACTAATCATGGGTTGGCAAGGCCTCTTGACCAAGTTTTACAATTAATGTAATGTCCACCACAATGAATACAAGAATCAACATTGGGATTAGTGTACCAATGTATGTCCATGGAAAGCTAAGGTGAAGTGCTTGCAAATGGAGTCAATATTACTCGTACCACTTACCATCTACCAAGTTCTCGTATCAATAATATATTATACTACTTTGAAATTCATAAAGACTTTTACTCTCGAGCTCCAAGTATTTAGTCTTAATATTAAATATTAACAAGTTGTAAGAGTGGTTGCCTTTTGTTTACAATGATATGGAATGTTATTCCCTTCATGATTGACAAGGGAAATAACTTAGTGTTCTTCTACGAAGGGGAATAATTTATTGTTATTATATGAAGAGCTAAAGGGGACTTGAAGGGCAATGAAAGCTTCAAATTCGATTTCTAGGTCAATATATATTTTGTAATAACTATCTCAATTTTTTGTGTGGTAAAATATTTGATTTGTGAATCTCTCATGTGTCCCTTCAACATTATGAAATTGTCATAGACATTGCATCGATATATCACCGGGATATTTAGAGACCTACGTTAAAGCGTGAGCTAAAGGTCTCCCCCATTAGCCTGTGTATGTGTGCTTATTTTCTATATTAACTATTTTTTTTAACTAGGAGAATCAGTAGACCCACCAATTGTCATCGAGGAGACCCAGGGTTGAGTCAGAGAGACTACCACTATAAACCTGGGCATAGTGCAGGCCTCTACAGACCATGTTAAACAAGTAAGTCGAGTTTCAAACATGGGTGGGGCCCCTATAATAGAAAACAACGTCTTTTCGAATGGGATGTCCACCGTTTGGCCTAGCCCGATGGGGTATTTTATATATTAACTATAAATATAAAATAACCATACATGGAAAGGTAAGCATCTTGTTTTCACCATGGGATAATTAGGACCCAAAGCACCCCACCTTTCCAACATCTTTTCTAGCAGAGATAGGCTAAAAGTTGAGCCATTTCAATATGATCACTCCAAAACCATAATTTCAACAACTGGAAACTACAATCTTAGGGGTTTTGGGGTCTCTAAATTGACCCAAAACCTTAGAATTGTTATCTGAGCAATGAATCTAGTGATTTTAGAAAATGATGATTTGTTAGATTTTGAGGGAGGTCACCAAAAATTAAGCAATTTGTGTGCCAACTATCACACTCCTTTATTTCTTAGCTATTCAGTCAAACTCCTCATTATTTAACTTTATTGGGGGAGGAATGACTCTCAAATTTCTAAAAGTGACACTCAAAATGTAACACACCCATCCCCCTAAACATCATTAGGTTAGTGGAGCATACAAAACTTTCTCTTCTACCTCTAAATTACTCTTCCAAACCATAACTATGATCTCGATTCTGAGCTCAAACATCGATCATGCTCCTCAAGATATTTCCAATGACTGTAAATATATTCAAAACCAAGCTCCAAGCAAGAAGTTGTGCCCTCTAGAAGTTCTTGCACATCAACCACATGATGGTGTCATCCTAGGATGTGGCACCCAAGTGGATTTATCTATATGGGTGCCATCCTACATGGCTCGGACAATGTGGCTCCCTCATCCACGCTGGATTAAGGCTTGGCTGCTTCACACTTTAACACAAGGTCGAATATTCAGATTTCCAATCTCCCAGATATCTTCCTATCTGACATCCTTGAATATTTCGAACCTCCACCCATCTAGAATCCTCAAGTCCTATGTATATCTACCTATATGGAATGATGCTTTTCCTGAAAGTACCCTTAAATGAAAACTCAGATCTTGATCCCTAGATATCCTAGTTCCACCTCGAGGTTTCTCTCTATCTGGGATCTGTACTTTCCAATAAGTTCATTTAAATAGAAACCTGGATTTCTAGATTCTTGGATAGTCCTTCATTGATCAACAAAGGTCCCACCTATACCCAATTACCACATGGAATTCACTCATTTTACACCTTTGCTGACATGTCTCCAATGATAGGCATCCACAAGGTTCATAATGATAAGCTACAGGGATGGGTGGGCCCCATCCCTTTCCTTATTATCAAAGGATGGATGATCGCTTAGATCAAAAATCCAAATCAAGGTAGGTTTTTAAGCTACATGTCAGTTAATAGGGACACTTGATCCCGACATATCAGATGGTTGTGGTTTGTTCAATTTGACGGTCCATATTGGAGGCAAGAATTTGAGATGATCGATCAATAACCTCTTTTGATTGTCCCAACTGCACCACATGAGGATAATTATCCTCTTCTCCACGTATCATCGTCCATTTAACACTTCCACATCAGATTCAATTCCTCACCTTACTAAGGGAATCATGCATACATGGATCCCATGTTGGGGTGATGTGTGCACCCACTTAGCATCTACCCTTTAGCCTCAAGGTTAAGGTTCCACTGCATGTCGAGGTTCTATATTTGGAAATACAACATTTGATATTTTAGTAAATGCCCCTTTTAAGAAATCCAAGATTTTTAGATATCCAGATTGTCCTGGTTCCATCGCAAAATCTTTGGACCAAGACTCCTATCTTTGGTCCAAATATGGAAGAGAACAAGTGGTGACTACTTTCCCTATATATATAACTAAATCAATCAATCAAGAGAGAGAAGAAGAATGTAGTGCACCTTGTTGTGATGTTCGTCCTCACTACTCCAATCCCGACACTTGGTCTCCAAGCTCCTCAACGTGACTGAAATCCTACAAATACTAGAAAATGAACTCTTCTTCCTACTTTAGATGATTGTACAAAGAAAATATATCTAGGAAGACTGAAAGGACTATAGACAAGTAAATGTAGAAAACATGAACTTGAAGGGAATAGGCCAAGTTGATATTAATTAGAAACCCAAGTAAGGCACTTGCAAAGCATGATTGATGATGCAGTATCTTCACCAAGCTCTCCTTTTCCATCCCCTTGCATAAATCTTGAAATAAAAATGTTGAATTCTTTCCCCAGGATCAAAGGTTTGATACCTCCAATCTTCGTCTCTTCACATGGAAATACCTTCAATATATAGGCTTGAGAGGCACGACCACCATGAGAAAATGAAGGATATGGTCGAGGATATGGATCTTTAAGTTTTGGATCATATCCTAAGATGAAGCCATATCATAGGGGTCAAACACAACCAACCTCATCCCAAGAGACCTGATCCTTAGAAAGAGGTGGAGGATCCCATGATTCCCTCTAACAAGACTGACGCTCCCCCAGATTTGAACATAGGGCACCATAATATAAAGTGGTACTCCCCTAACATGGGAAGGGGGGCACCATTCCATGAAGTGGCACTCCCCCAACATGGCTAGGGGGCGCCACCCTTCATAAATTCCCCCAAAATGGTAAATTTTCCAAGAAAAAGGTGTGTTTTCAGTGTTGAAATGATGGGTTTCTTCCTCCAATATGACTTAGGGGTCATGGAAAATGTATTTCATAGAATAAGGTGGAGGATCCCCCTTTTCCCTCTAACAAGATTGGTGCTTCCCCAGAATTGGACATAGGGAACCATCCTATAGAGTGGCGCTCCCTTAACATGGAAAAGGGGGTGCCAATCCATGAAGTGGAACTCCCCCAACATGGCCAGGGGGGTGCCACCCTTTATAAATTCCCCCAAAATGGTTGATTTTCCCAAGAAAAGGGTGTGTTTTGACCTTGAAATGATGGGTTTGTTCCTCCAATATGACTTAGGGGTCATGGAAAATGTATTTTATGGTGTCAAGGGGTTGTGACATAGAAAAATGAATGCGACACTTGGTAAGGTGCATATGACATTTGCGACAGTTCATTCAAAACTTAACAAGGTGCATACGTCACTTTGAGACACTTAGGGTGTGAAACTCAAGTGTGACATTTTGGTGTGTAACATATGACCCTTAAAGTGTGAGGTTAGAAGAGAAAGTGATGGCCAAAACAATTTACAAATTCTTCAATGCAAGGGTGTTGGAGTAGGAGAACCCACATAAGATGCAAACAATCATCATTCAATATACAAATATGTTCCATTTTCGAGGCAGACATACCTATGATCAAAATATGAGATGATCCAAAGCATGGATGCTGACCAATACACTGCGGATCCATGAAAATAATAACCAAGGATATGACCACTAGAGATACAATGTGGATCGATACCTCCATGACATGAACTGATCACAACCACGAAAAATACACAGTGGAGCTATGAGATGACAAAACATAGCCACGAATCAATATAATGTGGATCTATATGATAATATATGTATCAGTAAGATTGCGAACATGGTGATTGTATTGAAATATTTTACATGCTCAAATGATATCCATCACAACCTGGGAAAAACACATAATAGAGTGAGCACCCAACCCAGGGTGTTTGTCCCAATCCCAATGTGGTGCGAATCTAGCCATGTGAATAGATGATTTGATGTCGAACATGGTAGAAACCACTTGATTACTGGTCATTGAGGTAAATGGTAGAAACCACTTGATTACTGGTCATTGAGGTAAACCATTAAAAAGTGCGAGGGAAATCACTAATGATGACAATGACTCCCAAGGTACCCTAGTACATTCCAACGAATGTGAATAAATGAGCCAAAGTCAACCATTCATGGAATCATCCGATCAGAGGTCAATGATGCAAACCTACTGTCGGAAGTGAGGAGGCTTTCCATTGAGGCATGCATGTCCCAAGGTACTAGCTGGTTTCTAAGTCTAATTTCCAGATAATGTGCTGAAGTCGATAGGAAAATACTCGTTGAAGGAGGTCCATGATGTATCCCCCATCATCGACACAAAAAAGACACAAGAAAGTGATGTAAGATGGTGAATCGAATGAGTATGGATTGACACAGGAAATGGAACTAGAAATACTACAGATGGATGGTTTGAAGTGAAACTTCCCTTGAACATGATGAGGCACAATAACTAACTTGGCAGCATTGACTTGATGAGTACCAAAAATTTGACGGAAATAAGAGCACTCTTATCATTTAACGAGCTCGAGGAGGGTAACACATGCTTGGTATAACTCACCTTTAGTAAGTTCTGCTTCCTTTATTTAACGAACTGGAAGAAGTAAGGGTTGTTCCCATATGGGTCCTTCAATGTTTAGTTTAGCGAGTCCAAATAAGAAAAAATCGGTGGTTTTTCATGTTTAAAGAGTATGAAAATAACTTAAAGGAAACTCTAGGGTTGCCCTTTTTCATGATTTTTAGTCTCCGAGGTCCAAAAAAATATAAAATGATATGACAAAGAACTCTTCTAATCATGCTTGATTAGAGTGTTCATTTTTCATAATTAGTCTCACGAGGCCAAAAAAAATATAAACTATCACTCAAAAGACGCCCTTTCAAACCTTTAATGAGTGTGAAAGGAAGCAATATCACTCGGCAATCTTTTCATGTTTAGAGAGTCTGAAAATAAATTAAAGGAGACTCCAGGGGTTCCTTTTTCATATAACCTTTACGAGTCAAAAAAAGTGATAAAGGTATACTCGATCACATTCTCACGTATTTACAAGCACGAGAAAGAACAAAGACTAAGCTCGGTAACTTATTATCATGTATTTACGAGAAAGAGAAAGAACAACGACTAAGATCGTTCTAGAAAAATATTACTATGTTATGATGGGAATGACCTTCGAACGAGGATCACTCCTAGCAGCGTGTCTCTCTAGAGGTATTTGTCCCCCAACTTCTTTGGTAGAAATTGGTGGTTTTTCTCCAGCATGATGTCGAGTGGCTAGAGACATGCCCCCCAAGCGTCATTTCCTCCAATGACTCTTCTTCTTTCCTCATTTAGGTTTTTGGTTACTAATGGAAAATTTTTCACTAGGTGGAGAAAAATAAGGTTCAATTACTCGATCCATAGTGAGAATCGATTGTAATGGAGGGGGGTATGTGTCATTTTTAACGATCTTGACAGAGACAACGAATTATGCTCGTCGAGACCAGGTACTACCAAAGGATGAGATGAATCGAAGGATTGACGTACCTGAGTCTAAATCATGTTTAAGGTGGAAACCTGCATGGTGGGAGGAGCAGGAAAAGGAAAAATCCCCATGAGCCAGGAATCCTTGAGAATACCTACACCTACACTCTCAAAATTATTCTGCCCTAGAAAAGGGACATTATTTGTTGCGACATTGTTGAGATATGGAGTTGTATACTCAAGTTGGTCAACAATGATAATCTTTCCTTTATGTGGAAATTGTAAGATACGAAACACTAAAGATGTGATGACAGTCATTGCATAGAACCAACTGCGACCAAGTAACAAATTATAATCTAGGGGTGTGTCGACTACTTTGATATCAACCGAAACAATCTTACCCTTCAAAGTCATAGATAAATATTTCAAGAGTCCGTGAGGTTGGAAACCATGTCCATCAAATGCTTTCAGGGTGGTTGGGGATGGTATAAGTGTAGGATAACCAAGGGATTTCCATCAAGGAAAATAAATGACATAAGTAGAGGCTCCCTCATCCGAAACAGTATGATGGATGTTCTTCCCACCAACCAAAACTTGAATTTGGAATGCTAAGTGGTGGGAGACTCTCTCCTTAAAATAATCTAGGTTAAACATAATGCTAAGTGGTGGGAGACTCTCTCCTTAAAATAATCTAGGTTAAACATATTTAGTTTCGACTCCTTAGGATCCATGGCTCCAATGGCTGACAAAATGGTTCTACGTTGACTACGATAGTGTTGTAGGATTTCAAGGGTAAACATAGCACAAGGCACTTGTGCCAAATATTCAACGATGTCGTAGTTTTGGGCAACACGTGCATTTGAATTAAATGTCACCTTTCAAATTACGCTTTTGGGCAGGTGCAATATTGGGTTAGAAATTGACTTCTCAATATGAAGAGGATTGGAATATGGAGGAGGAGTAGAGTTAGAAGTTTGGTCGACAACCTTCCCTTTAGTTTTATCACCTAGAGGGGTGTCATAGGCATTTCTACAAGTTGTGACATTAACCGTATTAAACATGTAAACTTCAGAGGTGCTTATGGAAGCATCCCCATGGTGGGAATGACCTGGGTCACCTCATTGCGGAGGGACATGGTTTTGTGCAACCAAATTTTATTGTTGAACCGGTTGGGAGGTACCCTTCAGATATTTAGCGACAACCTCATGATGAGGATAGTATTTCGTGTAGTGGTCTTCATCACAAATCATACAATGAAATTTTGGTTTCCTTTTCAGTTGAGTATCAGAAGACTTAGGATTATCTTGCTCGTTATAAGGTTTATTGTATTTTCCCTTATTTTTATTCTTACCTCCTGGTTGCATAGATGAAGTGGATTGGACCGCATTCACATCAAAGGTTTGAGTAGGAGAGAAAGTAGCTGTGGTGTTTGGAACCGAACTAGGTTCTGGAGCAGGTCTTGATGGATCATTTGACAGACGAGGAGCATTAGGGATCAGATCGTAAAGTGTGCCAGACTGGGAGTAAACCAAGTCCAAATATTGCACATGGCTAATATCTTGCTCCTCAGTAACTAAATTTCCAATAGCAACATCACAGGTGATGGGAGGAAAGAGCGACTTTGTAAACCAATCCATGAGGATTTGGTCCGAAATTGGAGCTTTAATCAATCGTCTATGTCATCTCCACTCATGAATATGATAAGATATTTGGGTAGAAGAGGATTTTTGAAGATAGGTCAATAGTTTTGTACCGGTCTCGTACTGTATAGGAAAATGAAAATGCATCAGGAAATCCATGGCAAGAGAGTTAAAGTTGACAAAATAGTTATGCAGAAATTCAATGTACCATTTTGTTGCCACACCTGTAAGTGTTCTCTGAAAAAGTCTAAGATGAATGGAATCGTCAATCAAAGAGTTGGAATAACACCATAAGTGGAAATTCATAACATGATTGTTAGGATCCTCCCCAGGTTTTCTGTCAAATTTTGGAATGTTGAACAGTAATTTGGTAAGGATGGTGGCCCAAAATGGGGCATGGCGGACGGGATCATTTGTTAAATGCAACAGTTCTGGAAGATCTAACGTATCCAAGAATGGTAGTTTTTGGTTATATTATTGATACTAGTGATAACTATATTGTGTAGGAACACCAGTAGGACCGTATCCAAGTTGTGGTGAGGTGACAAAAGTAGATGGTCCTCCCATATATGGTGGTTGTCTGGGTTTTCCACCTATGTAAGGTGGTTGTCCTGTTTTTCCACCCATGTACTATGATTGAAAAGATGGAACTTCTACGTACTATGGTTGGACTATTGGTCCCCCTATGTATGGAAGTGGAAGGGACTGTTGTGTTTGAATCATTGAGTTTACGAATTGATAGAGCATAGTTCCTTGCAGAGGAATGTCTGTCGGATTGGGTTAAGTCCACAAATGGTTCACAACTCCTAGATATGGATGTCTAGGATACAAACCAGTGGTAGTATGGATAAAAGGACTTGAAGGAGTGGTTTTCCCCCATGTTGGTTGATGTTGAAACCATGTATTTTTTCCACTAGTAAAAAGTTTCCCTGCATTTGAAGGTTTTCCCCCAGTTGAAGGTTGGCCTCCCATTGAAGATTGACCTTCAATGTAGGGAGTACTAATTTGTGATGTGTGAGATGGAGGTTGAGTATCTTTTGTAATCGTGGTTGTGTGAATGACTTGACTGCTATCCATTTGACCTATGGGATGACCAAGTAAATCACTTGGTGTGTGCATGTGTGGAAAAAATGAAGCAGGAATATTACCTGACTCACGTGCAAGAGGATATGAATGTGTAAGTGGTTGATTCAGGGTCACCGATGTTTCTGGTAAATAATAATCACCAACAATATCAACTATGGGATTTGTGGAAAAATATGAATTCCCAAGTCCTTTAGGAAAACCAAAAATCGATGGGTTCATGCCAAAGGATGTTGTAGTAGTGGAACCGTGTGGTAAACAGTAAGAAGAAAAGGAATCAATGTATCTCATGGACAGTGGATCAAAGAATGGTTATCCAAGTGGATCAGTAAACAAAGGATTCACAAAATATGACAAGATTTCTATGAAGGTTGGGACCAGTTCTTCAATGTGATGGCCACTTCCAGGAGCAAGGCTCCCAATTTTAGAAGTGTGATCTGCGATCATTGCTTCGTAAGAAATATTATGTTGTAGTTCCCGAGTGTCAAGTTCCATACCTTGTATACTGTGAAAATTATGATTCTAAGGTCGACTATGAAAAACAAAGACACACACTCCAATGAAAACTAAAAGCAATCAACTAAGCAACAACAGATTTAAGGATCTTCTGAAGACGAGATATCAAGCCGCCAATGAAGATGTGAGAAGTAGTTACCCTGACCTTCACATAACATCCTTTCTTGGTGAAAGCAACCCTTTCTTTCATAGGATCACCCTCCAAGGGTACTGAGAGTGTGATACGATGTCTTCCACATGTACCATGGGAATCCCCCCACAGTCACCTATGTAGATACTTAGGAAAGGACACTAAGGTTACCAACTTGTAGTCAGCCTCCAGGGGGGTACACTCGATAGCTAGGACTGAACGTATGGGAAGGATATCAAAGTCCAAAGATCTTCAAGAGAAATGGAGATAAGTGGACCAGTAGGACTCCAGAGGACCCTAAATGGATTCAAATTTCATGAAGCATCGAGATCAAATGAAACCAGTGGTTTCTTAAGAAGAACCCTCAATATACGATATGTATTCTACGATTGGTTAATCTTTGGATGGGTAATCTCTGTTGCTCTCCCATACACAACCTCATGTTTAGCCCCTGTGTGAGAGGGGGTTCTCGGCTATGCTTATATGAAAGTTGGATTTATACAATCTTTAGTGTTTTATAGTCTGTTTAGTAGTTTTAGATAGTTTACTCACTTCACCTAGTCCAAAGACCCTAATCCTAAGGCATTATTGGTGTGCTAAAAATGAAAAAATATTCGAGTTGATTTTATTAGCACGTGGTTGATTTTAATGGATTTTAACTCAAAGGGTTCATGGAGATGAAAATTATGATGTGTAAGAGACTTGACTCCAAAAGAATGCAAAATAATGATATGCAATTCTTTCTTTCGATGAATTCTACGTATGGGAAGGAGAAGAGTTATATTCTTCTTAACACAAGAAAGCACTCAAAACAATTCAACTTTCAATTTCTAGGATCAATATGATGCCAAATGTTCAAACAAATGTTTCCAAAAACTGAAATGCAGATGAAAAACTAGCTCGTTTTCCAAACATAAACCAAAGAAAACCTCCTAATGAATGAAAAATTTCTTCATTTGATTAACTATGCAAGGAGATGTGCAAACGTTTGGCTTCCTAAATTTCAGATGAAAGAGATCTAAGTTTGATACAAAGAACTATGAGGAAAAAAACAATCAAACAAAGTGCAATTAAAGTGATGAGAACTGAAAGAATCAAGTAGGAGACAACTTGTTCAATCGAGAACTCAATCAAGGATTTGACAATCAACAAGCATTCAAGGAATACAAGAAAGTTCAGAGAAGAATCCAAAAAATGATAGGGAGAAAGAGAAATCACTCAAATGTCTTGACAAAACAAGCAGCAAGAAAGAGAAATCCAATCTAGGTTGTGGTAAGCATAAAGTCTCAAATCATTCAAAGAGGAAAGACCAACAAACATTTGCAGACCTTTTCAATCATTCAGATAACCAGAAACTTCGTAAGACTCAAACCAAACCAAGAAAAACAAGGCGAATCAATATCACAATTTGGAAAAGGTTGCAAGCTCAAAAAAGAAAATGAAATAAGTGATAAGAACCAAATCCTAAACCCAAACAAAGTCAAAATAAAAAGTACAGACTTTGGGAAAAAGACCTCCAATATAGGGCTGAGCAAAACAAGGAAAAATCCCCTAGATCTACCCAAAACCAGAGAGCATATCTCCCTAAAACAAATAGACAGATCATTATAGTTCTCCCTAAGAGACAAAAGAGTAACATTGATTAGATAACCAACGCTCTGATAGCCACTCCGGGGGAGCACTAGTCTTGTAGATGCTTGAAAATGAGATGAAAAAATAAAAAAATCAATAAAGATTGGCTTGGTAACTATGACTACTACTTGATGAAGAAGAGGGAAGAGGGAAGGCTAATAAACAATCAATCAAACAAAATCAAACAAGGAAAAGGTTCAAATGATCCAAGGAAAGACAAGTCAATGTCCTTTCCTAGTGGAATCGCCCATTTCTGTTATGGAATAATTCCCTTGTGGACAGGCAAATTCTCCCTTGGATTCTATACCCCTAATACCAAGACATAAAAACTCAAATGGACACTAACATCCCTTTGAACCCAGTTTAACTAATTATAAAGAGAAATATATGGAAGAAAGTGTGATGCACCTTATTCCATAGTTCGTCCACGTTGCTCCCAATCTGATCTCGATCTCCAAACTCTTCATCACAACTTGATACTTGTAATACAATGGGCAACAAAGAGAGAAAAACAACTCCTACTCTACGAGATTGGATTAAATAAATTCATATACCAAGATCGACAAGCACATGCAAGAATACACAACATTGAAGGGAATAGGCCAAGTATATTGATGATAACTTTAAAGAGATACTTACAATCATGGATGATGTTGCAACAACTTCTCCAAGTCCTCCTCGTCCAGCCCTTGCATGATGCTCCCAAGATCATAAGTTTGATATCCAAAAGCTTCCTCCTTTCTCCATGGAAATCCCTCATTATATAGGATTTGGAGGCTTAACCACCATGGAGAAGACCACTCATAAGATTCACTAAAAAATGATCTCCAAGATTTTTAAGGAAAAAATATCTCTCAAGGATTTTAGGGAGAAAATATCTCTCAAGGATTTTGAGGAAATATCTCTCAAGATCCACCAAATTAGGATTT
>CBVK0103076635.1:0-18223 GCA_900067695.1 Picea abies
TAGGGCCCCTGGACTGCAGCCAGGGTAACCATGCCTGGGGCATGGGAGTCTTGGTCTGAGACCAAGCATTGAAGACCCTAGGTTTGTAACCAGGGCCCCTGGTTAGTAACCAGGGTAACCATGCCTGGGGCATGGGAGTCTTGGTTTGTAACCAAGCACTTAAAGACCCTAGTTACATCTAGGGCCCCTGGACTGGGTCCAGGGTGCTCATGCCTACGGGCATGGGTTGATCCTTGGTCTTTGACCTTGGTGTGAAACTTGATGGTACATGACCTTCCTCTGAAGAAGGGCACAACCACAAGTGAGATAACGTCTCTTATGCAGTGATGATAAAGTATGAGGTTCACCATATGATTTGATGAAATGAGTAATGCCACCATGTCAAGCCCTTGGTTATCTTTGTTTGGTCCCTTGGTGTCTTTGGTCATTTGCTTGTGGGCTTTGGTTTTTTTTGTTTTGGGGTTTTTAACTTGAGGGTTAATTTAATTTAATTTAAATATTAATAATCACATGTTTAAATTTCAAATTTAAACATGTGATTTAATTTGATTTATTTTATTATTAATTTAATACCCTCCTACCCCAACCTAAAACTATTTAAAGAACCCTCCCCCTCACTTGCATTAACACATACTCTCTATTGTGACACTCCCTTGTGACTGCCTCAGCGTGGAGACTCCTGAAACTGTGCGGCCTCAGTCCAGTTTGCTGTAGCAGCCCTGTCTTGGTAATTTTTGTGGTGCAGCCCTCTTATGCTTGCTGTCTCCTATCCTGTTGAGGGTTCCGCAGCCACTTTTTGGATGTACCGTGACCTGCTGGAGGTACCGTGTCCTGCTGAGTAGACCGTGGTCCTGTTGAGGAGGTGCCGAGTCTTTGCTGAGTGTACCGTGGTCTTGTTGAGGAGGTACCGTGTCTCTGCTGAGGGTACCGTGGCTCTACTGAGAGGGTACCACGTCTTGCTGAAGGTGCCATGTCCTGAACATTAAGCCGCTGCTCATACCAAGCAAGAGCCACTGTCCTTTCTGCCTTCTTCACACCTCAGCCTTAGGGTTTGGGTTCTTACTGTGGGGGTTTTCAGTTTTTCTTGTGTCTTGACTGTGGTGGCTTGAAAGATTCATCAATCGGTGGCTAGAGATCTTACATAGATCAGAACCAGCTTTATACTGAGCATAAAACTCAGATCTATCTCTCCTGTGGTTGTCCTTTGATTCAGTGGTAAGGCCACTGCCAGGTATGCTCCTAATCTGCTATTGTTTAAAGGATCAGATCTGAGTTGTTTTCATTGCTTGTCTTCTACTGTTACACTTGTATAGTTTGCTTCAGAAGTAGACTTTAGATCTATTGTTACACTTGTATAGTTTGCTACAGAATTGGACTTTAGATCTACTGTTACACTTGGACTGTTTTGCTTCAGAAAGAAATTGTAAATCTGCTACTGTATTTTAAAAGAGGTTTTTGTATTATTGTTTGAACTAAGTTGCAGATCTACATTTGACAGTACTGTTATACATGCTTGAGAGATCTTATCTCTGTTTCGATTCTGAGTCTTAATAACTCATTGATTGAAGTTTCCTGTTTGAATACATGCATAGATCATGACTGTGGAGTATTGTGATATCACTATCTAGTTAGGGTTTACAAGTTACTGTTAATCTAGATTTCTTGACTATGCAATTTTAATATCAGCTTTACATCCTACTGTCCTTGTCTATTAGCAGTTCTGTACTTCAGGAATCTTGCATACAATTTTAAAAAGAGACTGTTGTTTCTCACTTACCCTAAAAATCTAACAATCATCAAGGCATCTAACACATCACCATCCATGTCATCAAATATCAACCAAGGCACCAAATAAAACCAAAAACCCTAGGCCATCCAAAGCTCCATCAACTTGTAGAACTTTCCTTTGTGATAAAATTCAGAAGAGTAGTGAAAAAATTCATTGGTGTAGGCCTCATAAGAAATGACAGGTAATAGGGTGTTAGAGTAATAACACTCAGTTAAGTGTCGTTAGGAGTCCGAATGTATGTAGTAAAGATTAGATATATTTTAAGTGATCAACTAAAGGTCAATAACGTGTTATTAGTGTTAAGTGATGGTAGTGAGGACTATGAGGTAGCACAAGTGCCTATTGTATGAATAAAATGCATTTTTGCTTCATTGTATCAACGAATCATGTTAATAAAAAAACCTTCTCCCTATGTCTCTCTCTCATGCTACGCTTGTGTATCTTATTTTACCAATAGTTGTGTGTTGGCTCTATTCGAAGATACATATATGGATCATTGAATTTAATTTGCAAGTAGGAGGCTTGTGTTTATATTAATAGAGAAAACACAAACTGTTTTTCCTTTCAAGATATTGAGAACTGTTGATGGTCGTTGCAACATAGATTGTTTTCTTCTCTTGGTCACCCTTCAATGTGGTGATATATGCGTTTACCACAACCCTAGGTTTTTTCAGAGATAACCCACTAGCATCGAATCGAGGGGTTATTTTTGCAAACAAAATCCCTTCATAACAATCATTTGAGATTGAAGATGTAGTTTTCTCTCCTAGCCACTTTGCTTTGAGACACATCACCTTGTCTTCATGAATTCTCATATAGATTAGGCTCAAATCAAGCTTCGGGTATGTTGGAAGCGTTAGGGCAAGTTTTGAAATCCCATATCTGGGGTGAGTATGCTCCTGGAGAGATAATGTTTTGACCAATCTACATCCACATTGTAGCATATGCAATGTTATTAGAACCGGACCAGTCATCGAACCTGTCGACCACAAAAACCCGAACTGGGGCAATCATTGAACCGGTCGACCCCAAAAACCTGAACTGGACCAAAAAACCAATTGACCAAAAATACATAATGTATTCAAATTTTGGAAAAAGACACACACACACACACACATATATTCGTGTGCATCCATATGAATCTAGACCATTATACACAAATATGCAAAGTTTCTCATGTATATAGCAAATAAGGGTATATATAACCGAAATAGCACCGAGTGCAATACATCTTTGAACCAAAATACATCAACAAAGAGGCTCTAAAAGATCTCTAGAGTCCAAAAAAATCATGCCACAACAAATAAATACATATCATCAAGATCATTGTCTATATTGGGATCCTCATAATCAATATCACCCTCTAAGCATTAAAATAAGATAGGAAAAGCTTAACATGCCTAATTAGTCATTTTGCTTGAGTGAATGGCAATGTTATTAGAACTCTACCGGTGACCGAACTTGTCGACCCCCAAAATGTGAACCGGACCGGAACTGGAACTGGAAAAAAATGGACAAAAAAACCGGTTGACCAAAAAATACATAAAATATTCAAATTTTGAAAAAAACATATATATTCATGTGCATCTTTATGAATCCAAACCATTTAGACAAATATGCAAAGTTTCTCATTTATATAGCAAGCGTGCATATAACCAAAATGGCACTGAGTGCAATCCATCTCTGAATCAAAATACATCAACAACGAGGCTCTAGATGTCCTCAAGAGTCGGAAAAAACCATACTCCAACAAATAATTACATATTATCAAGATCATTACCTATATTAGGATCCTCATCATCAGTGTCAGCCTCTAAGCATTGAAATAAGATAGAAAAAGTTTAACATGCCTGATAACTGATAAGTGATTTTACTTGAGTGAAGGGTACATTTTTACTAGGGTCATGACAGAAGAGTTCAACAATCAATGCCACCAACGTCAAGGTACATAGAGGTCTTGGTGCTCTGGATTAAATGCCAGTTCCATACCCTCATAGATGATAGAATCCAGTGGAAATGTTGCAATTCTGCCAATCTTGAAATCCTGAAAGTCGTCAAGTCTGCCAAATTTTGAAAGGGACCTAAAATTCTAATTTCTCCATATGAAGTCCAGTGAGGTTGGAACTTGGAAGGAACCACTCTCAAACATCCTGAAACAATTAATGGTAGTGTTAAGAATTTAAGTAAAAGGATACTTTAAAAATTTAATATTACCTTTAAATACTCAGGTGGGTGAATTATTTATTGTTTTTTTTTTAAATTAGGTTTCGGTGGTCCCTATCTGTCTTATCATTCCTATCAAACCCTAGGGGCTGTTTCTTTGTATTGCAGGTCTGATCCACTGTTATTCGCAGCCCTAGCATCACTCCCTTGGGTCGATTTGTATACAGTTTTCAATCTGCAAGGTTCCAGAGGTCAAATCTGAGGCTATTCATCCATTCAAGAGGGTCGTTGCAAGTCATTTCTGTAATAAACTGTCCCAGCTATCAAACCGTTCGCCAAGCCCCTCCAATGACCTGAATCTAACCTAGATTGTTGCCCTATTTTTTGCAGAGCATACCCTGCTTGCCACCATCAAATTATGTAGGGTGTTCATGCCCTTGTTTGACCAGTGTCCTAAACTTCGTTTGCTGCTCTCTCTGCTAAGTTGCATGGCAGCAATCTTTCCAGTTTTAAACCCTCCAAACGACTTGCCTAAACTTCCTACTGTTACACATTTGTGCCAAAACGGTGGGCCGATTTCTGAGACAAAGTGTGACAGAGCAGGGGTTTAAAATTTGAATGCTTGCTGGTCCATATCACATGCAGATTGTAATCAAAGTTTTTCTGATGACCTAAACCCTCAATCCTCCCAGTGTTGCTTTTAGACTGCTGGTCGTTATCCTTTCCTATTAACTTAACTGTATGATCAAATCTGCAAAGGTTACAGTAAGTATTGGCTGCAGCATCCGCATGTATTATCTATCCTTGGAGTGGCTATTGATGCATCTAAGTTAAATCACCCCCAATAATTTGTGAATAGTGTATGATTTTCCTTATTGTTTGCTGACCTGAAGGATGATCTCATATCACAGTCATGCTTTGAAGTTTATGTCACTTTTTGATCCATGTTGCATGTAAAGTTAACTGAAGTTTGAATGTATTGAATGATCTAAATATGTCTCTATGATACAAGTGGATGTAATGAGTGACATAAATGTGAAATCTCTGTGATGGTGCACACCTTTGCTTAGCAATTTGAATCTCAAGTCTGATCATTACTAATGCTGGTATTTGTTGCTCTTGTCCTTGCTCATGATATGTACATGGTTGCTGTAATTTAAGTTTGAGTTAAAGAGACAACAAATGTATTGCTGAATGGAAGCCTGATTGTAAATCTGCTGTTAGTATACTGCTTTCCCAGTTCATTTTTATTCATGAATATGTTCTTTGTTGGTCTGTCAAGCAATTGTGACAAGTCTTGTGGAAATGATCTTGATGCTTTACAACACATGCTAATGGTTGTTGCTTCATAGTAATAAGTGATGGTTAATGGTTCATTGATACATTAGATTGATTAACCTTGCAAGAAAGCTCTCATCTTCTATGCATTCATCAAGTATTGTTCTCTCATATTTTTCTCGAGCCATTATTCTTAAGAAGTCAACACAAGTCAACCTAGTCCTTGTCCTTATACGCCTTATTTGCAATGATAGGACTTAGTGTTGATCCCCTAGGAAAACCCTCCTTAGGTTAGATACCCTAGCCTAGAAGAGTAGAAGCAAGGCCACTGAGGTGACAGTGGGCGACTTGCTTGTCCGTTGCCCCAAGCCTCTCCTTCACAGTGTGAGGCTTTCTCCTGGCGAGAGTTTGAGCAGTAACATGGAGAAATAAGAAATGGAAGTGCAATTGGAAATGGGATTGGTGGACACTGGAAACTCATGCCCATCCAAATTCTACTCCAAATTCTTAGTATATTTTCATAGGCTCCTTTTAACCCATGAGAACCCTGTCTTGAATAGGTTATGAAAATAGTGAAAATTGAAAAACAAACCTAAAAATAGTTCACACACATGGTTATGTTTTATTTGTAATGAACATTTTACTAGGAATTACACAATAGTGTGGAGCAACACCTTTTGGGCATCTCTTGTCTAGCAGTTGAGATATTTAGAATATTAATCCTGCAATTAAAGTCATATTATTAGGTTGCATATGGCAACATTACTAAAGGCATGTTTTTAAGAAAAATGTCTCTACATACTTGATCCAATGATAAAGAGTAAATTAGGTGTTGAAGGGTTACTTATGTTGCCCATCCAAATTCTTAGTTGAATTTGCAAAGGGACTTTCAACCCATAAACCCCCTTCTTGAATAGGTTACAAAAATTAAAAATTTGAAAAAACAAAGCTAAAAGTAGTAGTATTTCACACACATGTTTTTGTATTGAAGATTTTACTAGGAGTTACACATTAGGGTGAAGCAACACCTTTTGGGCATCTCTTGACAAGGAGTGAAAATATTTAGAATATTAATCTTGCAATTAAAGTCAAATGATTAGGAAAAATCACTGAAGGCATGTTTTCAAGAAAAATGTCTCTACCTACTTGATTGAATGAAACATAGATAAGATAAGATAAGATATTTTTATTAATGTCTGACAAATGACCACAAAAGTAGGTCAAAGGGATTGCTGAGTATAATGATGTCAATACAATACAATGCAAGAGTACCAAAAGGTCTTCTATAAAAGGCGAGATGCAGAAAGTAAAGTGCAATAACGTAGAGTAGTAGAAAGTTAGATCTACCTCGAGACATGAAGAGCACTCAACCTCGAGCTTAGATACCTATGTTGGTGATGGGGTGTATCGTAGGAGAAGAAGATCTAAGGACAAGAGGAACTAGAAGAAAGAAAGTAGATCTGTCATGTGGATCTATCTCTCCTACCATCTGAGGGTGAATGAAAAAAGCTGAGTATAGTCTATTGTCCCGAGGGAGACCTGGTAGGGTGCCTAGATCGTTCGCTGCATTGCTGACTGGTAAAGGTAGTGCATTGACGAGGTTTGGGGGATATGATCTGCCTTCTGAGAGGGGATTTGGTCTGGCTATGTTGTTGAAATCTCGTGGGATGAGGGAAGGTCCTACGGGTCAACACTGATCTAGAATTTAGTGCTGCGTTAATGTCAGTCTATCTCTTAAATCCCCTTCTTGAGGGTAGCACCAAGAAGGAGGTGATATGCCGAATAGTGTCTGGTCTCGTAGGAGGCTGAAGAGTATGTGCTCAGAGCCTGAGGGCCCCTTGTATGTATAAGGCTAAACATCTCTGATCTAGATACCTGAAGAAGCCCATGAGGGTTCGAGTCCCCCTGAATAAGCAATGAAACCGCCCCCTGATCTCATAGTAATGGGGCACCAGAAGATGAAGTGCTCCTCTGTCTCGACATCCTATAGCTGACATAACTGACAAATTTTGTCTCGTCGGTCGATTTGGTGGTCTGTCTCTATCCGAAGTCTATGAGAGCCCAATTTGAAGTGGCCTAGAGGAATGCAGAGGTCATGTACCTAGTGTTCGAATGTATACTGTGGTCACCCATCCCTAAGCTCCAAGAAACGCTCAACATAAAAGGCCATCTTTGGGTGTAACCCACCAGGAGGGTTGACCCAAGTGATTTGGATAGATTGCCTATAAATGTTATCTTTGATGATTTTGTACAACACCTGTCTAGTCGGTAGGAGATGGCCAGGTCGATCCAAGGAATACTGAAATGGAGGGAGGCGATCAATATGAATGCCCATGGACCCTAAAAGATTTGAAACCCCTGTAAACCAATCTCGAGCCCAACTTAATGGGCTAGAGAGGGCAATGGTCTCAGTAGAGTAGTAATCCAAGTATGGGTATTGGTCTTTCCCCTTCACTGAGTCGACTAAGCCCCGGATGCGATGTAGAAAAGAGACCAGTCCAAACACTGTTTCAAGTCGGAAGGGCCGAGCCGCCCCAAACTTTGCTAGGATGATGTGATGAGGAAGTGTCTGCTTGCATCTAATGATGCGTTGAAGGAGAAGGGTTTGGACTCTCAACTGAGGTCCAATCAGACTCTAGTAATGAAGGCCCCTAGACCTCCGAGCCATAGAGAACAACGGGTCAGATAAGGAAGTTCATGAGAGACATCTTGAATGAGATGTCTTGAAAATGGTGGCAGAAACACTGTCTCTTGAGGAGGGATAAAGACCCATAATCCTTAATCCGAGGCTGGATGGTCGGTTGCAAACTAAAACGAAGCAATGAGAACCACACCCCTAGGTATGTGTAGGGGCTGGTGATCTCGATCTTCTCCCATCTGAAGAAGAAGTGAAGGTCTATGGACTTGTTCGACCCGTTGAAGATAATAACCTTGGTTTTACCCAGGTTAACCGTCAATTGCTGAAGGTCACAGAAGAGAGCTAGGGCATCCAATTGTCTTTGTAATCCTACCGAAGACGAGGCTAGGAGGACCACATCATCGACGAAAAGTAAGATGGATATCAAAACCTGGTGGAGGACACACCCGTCACTATCTTGGATATGCTCGTGGAGAAAGGCCTCTAGCTCATCGATATAAATCCCAAACAATGTGGGGGATGGGGGGCAACCCTGTTTAACTCCGATGGTACTCTTGATGAAATCTAACATCTCGTGAACTGTGCAGAGGTGAGCAAGGACTGAATTATAGAGGCACATGATGGCAGTTAGTAAGGTATGGGAGATGCCAATGTCTCTGAGCCTTTGGAACAGGGCATCTTTCGAGACAGAGTTGAAAGCCTTATGAAAATCTACAAAGTAAGACTGATGTCGTGCCTCCTCAATAATGGCTTGGAGGTTTAAGATGTGATCAATCGTTTGATGAGTAGGTCAGAATCCTGCATGTCCCTTAGCTCTGAGGTGGCTACGCTCTAGCTCACTAGACAGCTTCCTATGGAGAAACGTAGCATAGAGCTTTGAGAATTTATGGCCCACGGGCCACCATGATCGTCCTGTAATTGTTGGGGTCCGAGCTGGGGCCCGATTTCTGTATCGGGTTAATGATGTGGTGTGAACAAGTCGAAGGAAACCCTGTACGAACCACATGGTTGAAGAGATCAGCCAAGTGAGGAACTAAAGCACATAGGCTGTGCTTAAACAATTTTGCTTGAAAACCTTCCTCATCTGCTGCTTTGCTGTTGTTCATCATCCAAACGACCTCTTTGATGTCACTCTTTGAAAATAAGAAGCATGAGGAGGGTGGAGAGGTAACCTGAATTTGGGCATGTCCAAGAATATCATAGAGAGTGGATGTTTGGGAAAACATGGAGCTGGGGTCAAGGTCGGATGGGAGGGGGGAGTCGCGGGGGAGGATGGTGCACCAAAAGTTTTTAGGGGAGTGAGTGAGGGAAATGGCTAAGTCATATCTCCTCTGAGAGACAAAGCGACATTTCTTGCGGCGGAGGAGACAACAATATGAAACTTTGAGACTGGGTAGGAGGGGTGAGCATGGGTGAATACATGTTGAAGCTGGCAGTGTAGGGCCTTGCATTCTTTGTCGTACCATCGGTTCATATGGTAGGATTTGTATTTTGGGGAGGTGGAAGTGGATCGGGTGGAGTGAGGGTAGGATTTGAGTGTTGCATCCGAAATGGTGGATGAGAGTTGTTGAAGGTTTAGTTGATGTTGCACAAGTGGGGGTCCTTCTTGAAAGGAGTTTGTTAGAGGGACCATAACAAAATAGTTAAAGTGTGTCTGTGTCATGATGTAGGAGCTTCATATATCGTACTAGGTGAGAACATACTTGGGACATTATTGTTAGAAAAATCGTTGACCAGGATTAGCCCACAAATGGTGGGGATGGGATAAACTTAGGTGAAGGAAGGATACTCTATTGTTATGGATGGGTGGACAAATATTAGTGGATGACCATGTGTTGACATCATTGTTATTGTTTACATATTCAATTGGTCTCTTCTTAATTTTTAGTAATTGATTATTTTTGAAAGTGTAGTGTTTCAACTTCCCCTTTTGAGCTCTTTGGGATGCCAAAGGTGGTTGGGGTTGCCAATGTAGTGTGGGTACCAAATACACACATGTTTGTTATTGGGTTATTGGTTTAGAACAAATATAATCATGTTTATTGAACCTAGTGTTGTGTGCATGCATTGAACAATGCATTGAAGGACATTGTTAAAACCGGATGGATTTCATATATATATTGGTAAAGCAGTTACAAATGGTTACATGTTTATTTGCAACAACCATACCTCCCTAGCAATATATAGGTATTATGCGTGGAAGGCATTTCAAGTCCATGGAGTATGAGACATGCTAGTTACTTCACTTATTGGAGAGGATGATTGAGGTGTAGGAGTCCTTGTAGTCTATGGCGTCATTCAATTATTGGTTTAGGTGGGGAAGATTATGAAGCAAAGGATGTTTAATGATTATTGGTGGGTAGATTGCAAGGATGGTAGTTACATTAGCTTCTATAGTAGATCTCTCATATGTTATGTAGGTACCTATTACCGTCTTAAATATATTTACGAGATGCTTGAAAATAATACATAGTCACCTGGTTCGTGTTTGACAATATGTTGGGCATAGTCATAGAAACACTTAATAATTTCACTGGGATTGTTGGTGTTAGATATGGTTGTGCCTTCTAGTTTCATGCCTCTGTCAAGCATGGTGTCCTTCACAACTTCGTCTAAATTATGGGTTGTTCTCTTTTTCATTTGGGTATGTTTGTGTGGTTCAGTCTCCATCACTGCTGGATGGTAGTTACATTAGATTCTATAGTAGATCTCATTCGTTATGTAGGTATATATTCCTATCTTAAAGATATTTATGAGATGTTTGACAATATGATGGGCATAGTGATATACGTAGTCACCTGGTTCATGTTCATGTTTGACAATTTGTTGGGCATAGTCATAGAGAGTTGAAACGCTTGAATAATTTCGGTGGGATTGTTGATGTCAGATATGGTTGTGCCTCCTACTTTTGGTGCTTCTGTGGAGCATGGTCACTTTCACAAGTCCATTTGAAATGTGTATTGTCCTCTTCTTCATGTGGGTATGTCTGTGTGGTTTGAGTTATATCCATTGTTATTAGTGTTAGAATATAGAAGATGGTGTGCTCGTTTTACCATTGACGATACCCTCGTCACCCAACCACAGGCCGAAGCCTCCCTTCGAGCACCTTAACCTTGGCCTGAGAATTCCTCTGGAAGCAAACCCTAGGCTAGATAGCCAAACAAGGAGTAGCGCATCAATCCCCAAGGATAGCGCATCACAAAAAGCTGATCAGATAGTCCAAACCCTAGCCAAGAGATATTCAAGCCAATACTGAAACTAGCTACTGCTGCAGCTGCAGTTGCAACCCTCCTCCAAACCTGCGCACCAACTGCAACTGCAGTGCGCACCAACTGGGAAAAATGCAGTCTTGAGATGTGACAAATGAGAATTGGCGCCCAGTATTTATACTGGTTTTGCCAGATTTGCTGGGGCCGACTTCTCCTTCTGGATAGTGTCTGTTCAGTATATTATTATTATTTCTAGCCGACTTCTTCTCTTGGAGGCTAATAGCCTAATATAAATTATCTTCTTGAGCCGACAAGGCTTCTAGGGTTATTAGCCAATTCATTAGGGTTTCTCTTGCTTCCCGGAGTCTTCTATTCTTGTCAGGTTCACATGTAGAGATAAATACCTCCTGCATCTACCATAATATTAACACTCCCTCCTAGCTAGAGAGCTATTTACAGGTAATGGACTTGAGGACAAAATATACCATTTACCTGGTAGCATCAATATAGTCATCTAGACTATTTCATAACTAGATTATGAGCATCACCATCACCATCAGCTACATCATCTCTCGAAACCATACTTCATCTGAGTAGTTAGATATGATGTTGGATAAGTCACTCTCACCATGGAGTGATACAAGAGGAGTAAAATCTCTGAATTGTTTTCCGTCTGGAAAATATCTGTTCATCATTCATCTGAATGATCATCATCTCCAATAATCTGTTGATAGTCTTCAAGGCATTTAGAACAAGGATAGAACACACCTGTGTCTATTCATAGTAGTACACAACTATAATCCAGTGGTTAACTACTACATCAAGTAAAACACAAGTACTTGATCATAAACATATGGTTGCAAATGGTGAAACATATTCACCACAATATTCCTCATATACTATCATATAGTCTTCATAACAAACATCTGAGAGCATCCTGCATAGAAACAATGTTATGATAAAAACTGTATCATCTGGGCCAATCTTTCACTCATGTCTGTGAGATCTGAAAGAATTTCTGCCACCACAGTAGTCTTCATCTACATAGAAACAGTGTTATGATAAAAACTAAATCATATGGGCCAATCTTTCACTCACATCTGTGAGATTTGAAAGAGTGCCTGCCCTCAGTATAGAATATCAACAATAATCATCTGGGCCAACCTTTCACTCACGTCTGTGAGATCTGAAAGAATGTCTGCCCTCAATATAGAACATCAATAATAATCATCTGGGCCAATATTTCACTCACGTCTGTGAGATCTAAAAGAATGTATGCCCTCGATATAGAATATCAATAATGGGCTATCTGCCCCATTCTTCTCAACCAGGGAAGAAGGATTGTTTCTGATTTTTGAACCTAGACTATTTCCCACCCTGGGCCATTCTTCCAACATTAAACAAAGTGTAAACTAGAAAGAATGAGTCTTCCCTCAAGAAATGTATGGACCATTCCTTACGCTGGGCCATTCCTCTGACACTAAACAAAGTGTAACCTGGAGGGAATGAGTCTGCCCTAAGGAATCACTATCCTGGACTATTCCCCACCCTAGGCCATTCTTCCAACACTAAACAAAGTGTAACCTAGAGAGAATGAGTCTACCCTCGAGGAATAACTGTCCCTAATTGTTGAGCCTGGACTACTCCCCACCCTGGGCCATTCCTCCGACACCAAACAAGGTGTATCCTGGAGAGAATGAGTCTACCCTCGAGGAGTAACTGTCTGGACCATTCCCCACCCTAGGCCATTCCTTCGACACTAAACAAAGTGTATCCTAGAAAGAATGAGTCTTCCCTCGAGGAATGTCTATCCTACATCAACCTCCAAAATGGACGATTCTTCAAAACTACTCACAACTGTGAACTTCGAAAGAATGACTGCCCGGCGAGGTGGACCATTCTACTTGACCACTACACAGAGTGACTACCAAGAAGAATGATTTTCCTAGACCACTCCCCATAATGGGAAGTCGTTGTCTATGATACATCAGAAATCAGTCTGCCTCCCATGTTAACTACAATGGGAAGCCACTTTCCATCAGAAATATCAATCCACTTTCCGAACAGGAAAGCATCTGTCCAATCTGGACTTTTACAAAGATAAATGTTCCCTCCTAACTGGAGAGTTATTTCAATCACAAAAATAAATGTTTGCATACCTTCTTCTATCTTGGAGAGTCTTCCCTTCTGGTTAATAGAGTTATTTCCACGAGCTCTAGCTTGAGTATGCAAGTTCTTTCATCTTGAATATAGGCTTTACCAAAATGTATGCTTATCTGCTCATCTGTGGAGATATGTATTGGAGAATCACTTTCTCCTTTCTAGACTTCATAATGGATAATGTAATGCTTGTACTATAGTCTGGAACATTGTGAATGCTTCTTGTAGATATGAACAATAGAGTATATCATAGTTGGAGAACTAGAACATATCCATGTGGTACTGATCTTCTGAGTAGTCATCTTGATGTTATAGGAAATATTCACCACGCTTCTATTGTGCACTGGAGGTTCTCCACCAAGTTGTTTTCTTCTTATTTGCATATAGGAGTCTCTTTCTGGTATGTCACAAAGTCTTGAGCCTGCTCTTCATACTTTATTCATTCAATTTCTCTAGAGAACATTCTTTGCATTAATCTGATGTAGAATTCCTACTCATGGATGTTGTGGATGATATAATGACTTATATAGAGATAAGTATGGTGTACTGGAACAATCAATCATCATAGTCTCCTCCCTCCATCTGAGAGAACCTCTAGTTCTGGATCTCACAATGCTTTCATTCATAAGTCTTCCGTACATTGTTCTTCATCATGACTTTCAGTTCTTCTGCTTGATTTCTTTTAGTGAGTTCTTATCAGGCTGGTAATCTTGTGATTCTTGATACACTGACTGGTTGTTCTGATTCTTATTTTTCTTTCTTGGAATCTTTATGTTATTATTCATTTTTTTCTTTTAATTTAGGGTCCATGGAGTTTCTTATAGATTCCATGCCTTAGAGATTCCACTTCTTACCTTCATTATAGGTTCACAGATCTAGATGGACAACCAGGAATACTTTAAGGCTTCTCTTTGAAAGGTCTTCTTCTGTGGTTGAGTTGAACATGTACTGTCTTTTCATGGATGCTACCATGGATATATGTATTTCATCATCTTCAATGGATCATAGGACTATCTCCCTCCTAATCCTTGCTTCATGTAAGAGTGCATATAATCTGATCCCTTCGTCTGACTGCTTTCGTCTCCGTTCTTATTGTCTTCTATAATATATAATAGAGTCCACACTTCCATCTGCATCCTTATTGTCTTCTGCAATATATAATTGGCTCTCTTGTCTAATAGAGTCCACGCTTCCGTCTTAGTTGTTGTCATAAGTCTTTCTTCATTTTCCTTTCGACTGTTGACTTCTTTCTGTCTTTACTTTTTCCAAGTCTCTTCAAGATTGATTTCTGATTTTGGTCTTATCTTGTAATGTCTTCCATATGATTTGTATTTCATCCTTTCATATGTGTTATCTAATGACATTCATCCTTGTCCTGTTGTTCTTTCATAGGTATAGTCCTTCTTGGAACACATTATCTTCCAAGAGATAGATATACAAGATATGTACAGATATGATGCAAGCAAGATATGTACAAGAAAATAAGAAGAGTGTTGTTACCTTTTAGTAGAAGAAGTCTCTTCTATCTTGCTTAGTCTTCTTAGTAGGTTCCTTTTCTTCGGAAATCGATGCTTCATGTTTCTTCTTCCTTTTCTTTAGCTCGGGACACCGATTCTTGTAGTAACCATACTTCTGACAGTTGAAGCATTGTATTTCTAAAATGTCTTTATCTTGATTTGGCTTCCTCCTTTAACCAAACTTCCTTTTGTTCCTGAAGTTCTTTAATCTTGCTGTGAAGGATTGATCATCATACTTCTTTTGGGGTTTCTCTTTTGCATTGATCCTTGATTTTTCTTGAGCACAACAAGTCCAAAGTTCTTCAAATGTCAGGTACTCCTTCCTTGTATTCATGCTTGCGGAAAATGCATCCCATGTCTTGGGAAGACCATTGAGTACTATGTTCACCAATTCCTTTTCTGAAGTGATCTCTTTAATAGCTTGTAGATGATCTCTTAGATGGGATATCCTTACAAAGTAGGATGTTATGTTGTCGTCATCATTCATCTTCATGTCGCAGAGTTCATTCTTCAGATTCATAACTTGTCCAATATTTTTGACTGAGAAGAGATTTGCTAGGGCATCGTACATCTTCTTCGATGAGTTAAGATGGGAGATGTAGGGTATCAAGTGGTCTTTTATGGAATCCACTATGATACTCATGGAATTGATTTCAATGTCTTTGAACTTCTCCATAGCTGCAACATTCTGCGGTTCCTTCTCTTCTCCTTTTGTAAACTCTGGCTTCACGATCTTTCCTTTCACAATGTCCAACACTTTATTCTTAGCAAGGATGAGGTAAATCCTTGTCTTCCATGCTCTGAAGTTAGAGGCTCCATCTAGCTTGTTCTCAAACTTCATAGAGTTCATCATGGCTTTCTTGACTTGGTCAAACCCTAGATTTGACCAGAAATCAAAACTTCACGTCTTGGCCTTCTAAGAGTACCAGGAGATGCGCTGGGATAGGGTTCACTGATCTATCCGGAGATTAGGTCAATATCGTCACTTAAGGTGCCTCAATAAGAGTTTTAGGGTTTCTTCAACTGATTCTGCTAGTAACCCTAGCTGCAGTGTTTCTGGAAACTGCTCCTGCTAGTAACCCTAGCGGCAGTTCCTCAACGAGCTCAATGTCTAGCAGTTATGTTTCCTTCCAGCGTTTTAGGCTAACTAAAGGGGTGTGGGCCCATAACCTATTAGAATATAGAATATGGTGTGCTCATTTTACCATTGACGATACCCTCATCACCCAACCACAGGCCGAAGCCTCCCTCTGAGCACCTTAACCTTGAACTGAGAATTCCTCCAGAAGCAAACCCTAGGCTAGATAGACAAACAAAGAGTAGCACATCAATCCCCAAGGATAGTGCATCACAAAAGACTGATCAGATGTTCCAAACCCTAGCCAAGAGATATCCAAGCCAATACTGAAACTAGCCACTACTGCAGCTGCACCTGCAACCCTCCTCCAAACCTGTGCACCAGACTGCAACTCCAGTGCACACCAACTGGGAAACTGCAATTCTAAGATGTTGTCAAATGAGAAATAGCGCCCTGTATTTATAGTAATCCTGCCAGTTTGTTGGGGCTGACTTCTCCTTCTGGGTATGTGTCTGTTTAGTATATTATTATTAATTTTGGCCAACTTCTTCTCTTGAAGGCTAATAGCCTAATATAAATTATCTTCTTGAGCCGACAAGGCTTCTAGGGTTATTAGCCAATTCATTAGGGTTTCTCTTGCTTCCCAGAGTCTTCTATTCTCGTCAGGTTCACATGTAGAGGTAAATACCTCCTGGAGCTACCATAATATTAACAGTTCGAACCGTGGACCTCCTTCCACCATGCAATGCTTTGGCAATGGCCTCCCGACCAACGCACCATTCTTTGTTCCTTGTAAGTACTATGGTTTTTATTGTATTTGAATTTGATTAAAGTTTAATATGGTGGGGGGTCGGGCTGGGGCTTAGCCCCAGCCCGCGGTTTTATTGCATTACATATGACCACAGTTAAACAATTTCGAGTGGAGTTTGGTGAATTAAATGGATAGCCCGTGGTTCTATTATTTACCATATGACCGATATATACACGGAGCGCATGCAGGAATTTAGCATATTTTGGTTTTGTGTTCAAACAGTTAGCCCCCGGTCACATAAACTTTGTCATATGACCCTTCTCCACACAGATTTTGCACGCGAGGGTTTTGTAATGACCATAACCACGTGCCAATACGTGGCTTTTAACCGTTGGCTTGGACTTATCCCTTTTGTGCGGGGAACGAGGCCATATGGCCCATATGCCCAATGACTTGCAGTTGGGGGCCGAAAATTCATTAACCATCCTACAGTTTGCACAGTTATGCATTTTTTCATGTGTTCTAGGTTTTAGCACGAATTTGGAATGTGTTCTTGGTTAGAATGCTCAGAGGTGCGTTTTGGCGAACCAGAGACAATAAGCTTGAAGGAAGAGAATGGCAGGAGGCCTATCTTCTTCATTTTTTGGCCGAATGAGGTGTCGTAAAAGCTCGGCTAGGGGTTTTTGGACGTTTTGAATCCATTGGCACTATTTTCAAAGCCATTTGAAGACTTCTTTTGCAGGTTTTTAACCATTGAAGTTTCAGGAAGCTCCAGGGAGCTTGAAGCCCTCATTGTTTGAGGTCATGCTCANNNTCAGGAAGCTCCAGGGAGCTTGAAGCCCTCATTGTTTGAGGTCATGCTCAGATGAGCCTATGTTTGTTTTTCGTGATTGAATAATCATTTTTGGATAATTAATATGCTCTAAACATTTTGGGATAGGTTTCAGATCCATTTGAGGACTTTTACAAGTGTTTTTTCCATGGAGAATCTCAGGGAAGCTTAAGGCCACATGTAGAAGAGGTCATGCCCAGATGATCCATGATCCATTTTCAGAGTTTTATTAGTCATTTTTGGGGTTTTTATGTATTCTGAACCCAATGGTATAGTTAGAATTTCCATTGAAGTTGAGAAGCAGCTTGTAAAAGAATATTTGACAAATTAATCCCAGAGAGCCAAGTCCATTAATGGAGGCTCAAGGAGATGTAGCCTGGAGAGGGGTGAACTCCTTTATCATGTTGTTCTTTTTTTGAGTGTTTGTTGGTTATTATTTGTTGCAAGTTATTTTTGTTGTTGTATTTATGAAAACAACATATTTAATCTTGCAAAGACCTCACACATAACCATTTAAAAGAAGATGAATAAACTTGGCACATAATTTATCTTGCATATTTTAATACATGGAGCAAGGTCCTGTAAAGTTTTATTTTAACGAAGTAGAGGGTGCTTGCATACAATAACAAGTCAGCCCATTATTTTCAGATCATGAAGAAAGAACCTCAAAGAAGCATGAGGTAATTCCATCAAAGAAAGAAGATAATGTTGCAAAACAACCATCTACACAAGGCAAAGAAAATTTCAAAAGAACAAAGCAAGAAGACATTTTTGGGACACCAAAGCAAAGGTATGAAAGTATTTTTCA
>CBVK0103076657.1:0-12416 GCA_900067695.1 Picea abies
GCCCCCCATCGAGGTGACAGTGGGTGGGGAAGCTCCTGTTACGCCGGTTTAATCCTTGACTCAAGCTATCTGAAACCCTCATACAAACCGTGCGATAACAGGTCCCAAACCATCCCAAATTTTCCAAATGAGTATCCGAACAACACAAATTTTCCAAATGAGTATCCAAACAACCCAAATGGTCCAAAGGTTCCTAATGGTGGCTTGAATCATTTGTCCCCTGTTGGAAATCAATGGTCCCCATTGCATCAACTACCTAGACCAAGTGAGGGAACTTTAGTTGAATCTGGTTCTTGGTGAACCATTTCCCCTGGTGGAAGAACTACTTGGTGTTTGCTACATCGTCAAAACCTTTGGTTGCAATGATATTTCCTTTTTCTTTTGATTGAACATGGAAGGTACAAACTTCGTGATTGGCGCAATCAGTTGTTTGCCATGTTGGGTGCTAGTCAGAGACATTGTGGTGACAGGGGCGACCTTTTGTATCCTATAGGGCTGATCCCCCAAGGTGAGGACAACACTACGGGGTCTGGACTAATAGACATCGTGATATTTCCACATGTAGGGATAACCAAGCAGAACATCATAGGCTTCGAGGGGGGCACATCACAAAGTACTTTGTACTTGAAATGCTTGATGGAATATGACAAGAGGCACTACTGACTAACACATTTAGTCCAATCTTGATTCAATCCACTGATTATACAATGATGAGGGCAAGACGTCATTGGTAGATCCAATCATTTTACAATATTTGTTGAGATCAAATTCTTCTCACTGCCACTATCAACAATGAAATTCAAAGCTATCCCTTTCACCCACATCTATGATTGAGGCACTCCTCCTCTAGCTCCTTCGGCTATACTTATAGTGGCAATGACAACATATGGATCTGTGTCTATTATCTACCTAGTCTATGGTAGATTGTAGTGTCAATGTCGATATCAATTCTGGTGCAAGCTTTGGTGGAGGTTCAAGTGCCAAAGTCTAGATCTCAAATATAAAGGCTTTTCAAGCACGACACTCCTCCTTTGAGTTCCACTTACTCCATGGATGTCACACCATTTTCCTAGGTCCTTCTTTGGCTTTGAATAATGATTCAAATGCTAGGAATCCTTTCCCTTATCCTTCTTCTTTGGCCACGTAATGATAAGTTGCTCCTAGGTATGCGATGTCTAAGAATTCCATTTCAGCCTAGATGTACACTCCTCCTTCGATTTCCACTTAGTCCATGGATGTCACACCATTTTCCTAGTTCCTTTTTTGGCTTTGACTAATGATTCAAATGCTAGGCATCCTTGCCCTTGTCCTTCTTCTTTGGCTACGTAATGATAAGTTGCTCCTAGGGATGGATGTCCAAGAATTCCATTTCAATCTGGATGTACCTCTCAAACCTCTGCAGTATTTGAGAACTTTATGCCTCTCATTATCCTTGATATCTAGCAATCTGGACTAGGTATGGAAGGTGTTGACCGCCTATTCAGCTAGGGGTCAACTCATGTGCCATGAAGATGCATCACCAAATGAAAATTTGATGAAGACAGTATTGGTTCTACTTAGGCATCTGATGCTCTAGCAAAATTTTTGTAAACGAAATTTCCGCACCCCTACGTGGGTTGATAATGTAATAAGTTTGCATGGATCATAGTTAGGTCAGGTACCTTGGGTGTTTCCATTGGGGGAGTTCCTTTCACCGAGGGTTTTTTATCCTCGGGTTGTCGACCGAGCTTTAGGGCCTGGCCGACTTCCCTTGAGTTTTTCCCTCCACACATGCAATAACTTCCTCCAAAGTGGTGAAAGGCGCTCTAATGGTCTCATTTTTGGTAGCCTTTGTTTAGGAATGTTGTAAATGACCATGCCAGACAGTATAGAAAGTTTCGCGGAATTTCGTCGAGTCTAGATAGGTTTTTTTAATTAATTAAATTTTTAATAATTTAATTAATTAATTATTTTTTGAGCTAATGTTGTAAAAACTGGATCTTTGGGTTTTTGATAGGGGTATTTGTGCTCAAAAGAAATGGAATAACACCCCCTACACCCATAGACCAAGTTTCAGCTCAGTCGGACTAAGTTTGCTATGTCTTAGTCCACTCAGAGTCAGTCTTAGTCAAAACAACAATTTTAATTGCTAAGGTGACATTATTAAAATGTCAAAACTATTGTAATTTTGAGTTAGCGAGTAAGTGTTAAGGTAGAAAAGAGCAAGATTAAACTTTACCTAACCCTCCCAACCTTTTCCAACCTACTCTAACCCCTTACCCACCTTTTACACTCAAAAAACATGGCCCCCTAGGGCAAGTGACGTTTTTCCTTGGTGGAGGTTGTTGTGACTTATTTGGGGCCCCCTCTCATGAGTTATGACTCCCTTTGACCCCCACATCACCTCCTAGGATGATCCCACTCCTTTTTTCTCATTAATTCCCCTCCATTTCTTCATTTTCACACTTTTTTTGGCCCCTCCAAGAGGAGTTACGCCCCCCCTCTTCTAGAAACTCCACAAATGATTTTTTAAAAATTATTTGAGACCTCTCACCTTCCTTGGCATCAATCCCAAGGCCTCCCACACCTCTTTGCTTGATCCCAACACCTCCTACTTTTTCCTACACCCTAGATCTGGCTTTCAAACCCTAGATGGTGTACCCTAGCCTTGAGATCTACTCTTATGCTTGGTTGTGGACACTTGGCATTGATCCAAGAGAGGTAGGTTTGTCTCTCCAAGTATAAATAGATCCCTCTCTTCACTCCCAACTCACCAATCTTTGAGCTAAAGTTACTATGCTGAAATCTCTCTTCATTTCCATCTTCTTGCTCTTGCCATCTTGCCATTTCACTCATTGCTCTTGAAAGTTTTGTAGCAACTAGTGGCTACAACACTCTCACACTTTTGGTAATAAAGAAAAAAGCTTTGGAGGATCATTGGAGCATCTATGAGTATTCTAGTTGTTTCATACACATGAGGTGATATTGTTGGTTATTGTTTTTATGTGTTGTTGGTGATAGATCTTGGGTAAAGTATTTTGCTTGGGTAGGGTAGCAAAGAGTATTCTTGTTATCTTATGCTTATGTTGGATAGCCTAGGGTTTGCAAGTATTTCATTCTAGTCTATTTCAAGATAACTATATATTCCATGCTTCACATATTTCTCTAAGTTTTGCAGGTCACCTCAAAGGATTCATTGGGATAGCATCGAAGAGGAGCCTACCCTTGAGCCCTTCTTACACTCCTTGCCTTTTTCTTATTCCATTTTACTTGCTGCATTCGTTTCCATATATATTTCAGCTTTTAACAATCATAGATAGGTCAAAAATAAAATTTTCATTTTCAGATTTTGTGTGCAAAAAATTTCTGTGTAAAAACAGAAATTTTTTGACAAGTTTAGTGTGTTTTGCAGCATTTCCAGCAAGCTTTTGCTTGTTGTTTTTTGCAGGTTAGTGACAGATCCAAGGGGATATGCTGCCCAAAAACACCTAGAAGACTTCCCAACAAACTACCACTTGGTTGGGTAACACTTTCTCACTTCTCTCTTTCAATTTCCAAGTTTTCTGTCATATTTTTTCATTCTTTTGGGCCCTTAATCTTGAACTAACTTAGATTAGTTTATTTCACCTTTTAGTTAGTTCATTCTTTGTTCATATGGTAGTTAGTTTGTCTTTTCTTTCATTCTATTAATTTGTTGTAGCTTAGTTAACCCTCCTTGACCAATAAAGGAAGGCTTGCCTCCACCTTGGTCATTGTGAGTGGTCCCTTTCTTTTCTTTCCAAGTTATTCTTTAAATCTAAATAATAATCTCATGACCGGCACCTTGGGAGAGTAATCCCCAAAACCGCACGGCCTAAAGGAAAATAATCTTTATTTGATGTCTTTATGCTCTCTAATGGTTCAATAATCTAGATAAGTCATCAAACATAATTTCCTTTCATTTAGTTCATTTCATATGCTTTGATCTTATTGCTCATAGTTGAATAACTTGTGACATATCCTAAGTGCTTAATCTACTTGCTATCATAGGTTATTTTACTTTTTATCTTCCAAGCATATGATTAACTCACACTTAATTTCTTTTCATGCAAGTTTAGTTCTTATGCTTTGATTCCTAATAACTTGTGATATATCCTAAATGCTAGATCTATTGGTTTCATAAGTTATATATCATTTCATTTGCTAAGCATATATGATATAATCTTTTGGCTATAAGATCTTAATCACTATATTGTTAATCTTTACTTCCTAAAGCATTTTTCACTTTAATGGTTAACACTCATGGTGATAAGAAGTCTTGAATCTTAAAATCTTCTCACACTCTCATTAAGGCAAGTTGTTCTTGCCCTTTCATGTTGGTTAAAAGTTAAATGCCTATAATGTTGATATAATGCTCACACATGCTTAATGATCTTTTCCTTTATGTGGCACTATCTCATGCTTTGAGACATTTTCATTTCTAGCTTTACTTTTCAAGCACTCATTAAGTTTAAGTTATCTTGTTTTATGGTCTAATCTATCATACATAACTTAAATCTTTTTCTCAAGCAAGTTTTTATTTTCTGTTATATGTTGCAAGTTGTCCTTGCTTAAATCTCACATTTTAACTTGCAATCTTTATGTGGAGTGGTTTATGAATGAATGGTATAACATCTTGCAACCTTTCCTTCACGTTTTGATATGTTAATGGTGGTTTAATTTACATATTGCAAGCACACATTTTCAGTCTTTTTCAGTTCGGCCATACCCTTAAACGCTAAATTTTAAGTGTCTAAATTTTTTCTAAAAGTCACCCAACACACCTAAAGACCCACCTGCGGGTCATAATAACACTTAGGCAACATTTTAGGGGCTTTTTACAGCCATCTCCACCATCTAAAACGGGTTTGAGGAAAACAACGGAAAGAAGAGGCGGAGGACCGTTCTCGTGTTTCGTAGGGGAAATCCTTTCCGGGAAGTACTCTTACTGTCAGGGCTGACCGTGGAAGCTAGGGTGGGCCTCGTTTGCCTTACTATCTTGAGCACCCGACAGTCATTTGGCCAAGGGAGGAGGGGTTCAAAGCACAAACATAGTTTAGGGGGAAGGGAACTAAAATTTATTCAATCTTTAAACAACTCCTTAAACACTTAGTTGCGTAGATCACCTTTGTATGCTTGGGGGAATTAGATGCATTGATAGGAACACACATTGGTAATCATCTCATTGTTTTATTTATCTTATGTGAAACTTTATGGTTTATGTGTTATATATATGTGAGCAACATTGAATATCTCGTTAATTTGTTTGTTGTGGTGTGAATCAAGAAAGAGGTGAATATCCCACTCGGGGAGGCATCACTTTCTTTGATTCTTGAGTGCTTTGTGTGGTTGCCAGTGAAGGCGGTCCAATAGAGTAAGTGCTATTGGGGCATGCTTGGCCAATTGTTGTATCACTTACACTTCTTTGTATCTTTTGTATCTTGTGTATCTTTGTAAATGGTGTAATCATTGTAACACTTAGTATTCTTTTATAAGTAATTATAACCTTGGGTTTGTGGGTAGTTTAACTTGATTTACTTGTAATATTTTTGTAATAAACCACCCTCAAACTTAGTTGACCCCATTGCCCAACCTTAGGCACTAGTCTTAGTTGACTTAGGGAAAGGGCTGATTCACATATAGAATAGACTTGCACTTTGCATTTGCTGCTTGAACATCTTAGGCTAGTTTTCCCCTTTAGCTTTTAACCAATTAAAACTAACTCCTAGAACATTGAAACTAAAATTAATCTAGTAACTAGGGACTACCCCCCTTGGCTTCCCTAGGAGTAAGCCTAGAAGGAAGAGGTTCCAGTCAAGGTTACAGTGTGGACTGAGAACCTAGACATTGTGTCTCCGAGGACACACTAAGTGAGTTGGACTTAGCTCACGCTAGCAAGTGTGTATTAGGACGGCAACAGAAGGCATTGGTGTAGTCTTGCACACTCCAATCCCAAACCTAGAAAAACTGTAACCACTAGGTCTACCAGTCCTCGTAGTTTCCCAAGGGAAATACTCCTCCTTAAGGGCGTCCATGAAATCTCCCATGTGGGGATTAAGTCTTCGAACAAGTGGTTGCCCTTTTCTTCTTCTTTGGTAGCTTGCTTACAATGGTTGTCCCACCAATGTTTGACATGGGAGAGTACTTCAAAAGTGAAAAAGTAATCTTTTCTCTATCGAAAAAGTTGTTGACGGAGAAATACCATCCTAATTGATCTAGCCATTGTTCTAAAGCATCTACATCTACTTTTCCTTTAAACAGGCAAATATCCAGATTAACTTGCACCTTGAAAGGGGTGTGTGTATAGTTGGTTGGTCGAAGTTGAGGTCATTGCAGATCAGATTTGTTGCATGTGAAATTTCTAAAACCCAGCAAAATGAACCAATATTTCCAACAATATTTCACTTGGAAATTATTTCCTTTGTTTAATTTAAATTTTTGAAATTGTTCTTTATGGCTACAACTAGGTTTCTTCACAAAATTTTAAATGCATAGCAGAAAAAATAAATTTGATCAACAATGAAGAATATAACAGTAATCACAACCAAGAGAAACACAAATATGTTTGGGTAAATAACCCCGGGAAAAACCCAATATGGGAAAACCCGTTCTTCTATTTGTGGATTTTTATTATGCAACAGAAAGAATATAGAGATCTCTTACAAATGGATCGATCCAACCAATGACTGAGTGAAACCCCATCTTTTCACCTCCAATACACATGTACGGCCCTCTCTCAATCATCTGAACCGAAATGACTGAAGAAAGAAGCCTGCATGAGCCTTTGCGCTAAGCGTACGGTGGCCTGCGTCATCCTGTACGATGGCTCTCAGATCTGAAGGTTACGGCCTCTGCAAAATGCCTTGGAAGCAAGTTGATCCTTGCTTGATTTCTCCTCTGTCCTTCCAGCAAACCCTCAAGCAAACTCCTTCTCCAAGCTAAAGTTCGCCCTCTCTCAATGAATAATGCACCCCAGCCACCAAGTCGATTTCTTTTATCTCAATGAGCAAGTAAAAACCCTATCTCCAAAGAGATCAAGGGCTGAGATCAACCCTCATCCTCTAAATGAGATGGATGCCTAAGATTAAAAGAACCATCACTTAAATTATTTTCACTTTTAACTTTATAAAAAGTGCTCAATAAGTCAACATTAAAATATAACACATTTAAGTGACTTTTTCCTAAGTAAACTTTAGGAAAGAGATTAACATGTCAACTTGTCTAAGTTTCATTGTGTGCTTCCATGCTAGGACGCCACACATGGAAGGAGACCTTCTGAGTTACTCTTCTCAACACTCCCTCTTAACGAGGAAGGGATTCTTCACCAACCCCAACTTATCTCTGAACTCCTCAAACTTTTGTCTGCTCAATGCCTTGGTAAATATGTTTGCCATCTGATCATCAGTTTGAATGTACCGAAGCCTCATGCCCCCCTTCTACACACAATCTCATAGGAAGTGATAGCGGATGTCTATATGCTACCTACGATCATGAAACACAAGATTCTTAGAGAACCTGATGCCACTCTGATTATCACAGTGTATCATTGTAGCCTCCAACTTCACACCGAACAGTCCCAAGAACAACTTCCTCAACCACAGTATCTCACATGCTACCAAACTAGCTGCCATGATCTCTGCTTCAGCGGACCTTAATGCCACTCATCTTTGCTTCCTGTTGAAGCAGAAAATAATGTCGGATCCAATGTTGAAGCAACAATCTAAAGTGCTCCTCATGTCCTCTATACATCCTTCCCAATCAACATTTGTAAAACCTGCCAATCTCACTCCACCACAACGCTCATACAACAACCCGTACTCCACTGTACCTCTCAGGTACCAAAGCACATGCTTCGCAGCTATCCAATGCACTCTCTGAGGGTCCACCATGAACTGACTCAGGGAGTTAACTGCAAAGTTGATGTCTAGCCTTAGTGTTGACCAAATACATGAGTGATCCAATCAACCGACGATAGATAGTGGGGTCAACTGTCTCTGAACTAGACACATCAATCTTCCTCCAATTTGTCACTAGAGGCGTGGACATGGGCTTGCAATCTGTCATCATGAACCTACGCAAGATCTCCATAGTATACTTCCCCTGTACCAAGAAGAAGCGCCCATCCTGCTGCCAAACCTCTAGACCAAGGAAGTAATGCATCAACCCAAGGTCTTTCATCTCAAACACTATTGCAAGGTTTCCCTTGCACTCTGCAATCAGCTGCTCATCTCCAGTAAGAAAGAGATCATCAACATATGGCACCAGTATGAGAGGCACTTCACCTGTTAGAAAATACAAGTTCGGATCAGCATCACTCCGCTGGAAACCCATCTCTCTCAAGTAGTTGTCTATCCTCGAGTACCATGCCCAAGGTGCATGCTTGATCCCATACAAGGCTCATCTACGTCTCTTTGTCACCAACCTCAAACCCATGAGGCTGCTCAATATAGACTTCTTTCTCAATAACTTCATTGAGGAAGGCAATCTTCACATCCATCTGATGAACCCGCCAACCCATCTCTGTTGTTGATGAAATCACTGCTCGGATGGATGAATACCTGGCCACTAGGAAAAAAGTCTCCTAATAATCGACTCCCTCTTCCTATGAAAACTCCTTGGCCACGAAGCATGCTTTATACTTCTCCATGTTTCCATCTGTCGCATGCTTGAATTTGTATAGCCATCTAGAACCAACCACCCGTTTTCCCTCATGCCTGGGCACCACCTCCCATACATTGTTCTTCATAATGTTAAATGGAGGCATACTCCTCCATCATGGCCTCCTACCACACTCCATGTTGTGCAGCTTGATCATAAGTGGAAGGCTCGGCGTCTATAAGCTCTATCATGAGTGCCATGTAGTCGAATCTCTCTGGTGGTCTACTCTGTCTCATGAACCTCTCAGGAGGCCCAACCTGTCTAGAATCACTAACTGTGAACTTGTACCACTTAGGGCATGGCCTGGTATCTGAATCCTGTGGAGCAGCCTCACACTACTCATCCTCCTCATCAGACCCCTGACTGTCCTGTCCACTAATCTCTTTGTCAACACCTATACCTTATGATTGTCTCTGTGATCCTAAACTATGTACCTGTAATCTCTCATTTTTCACCCCCAAATCCTGTCCCTATTGGTCCTCTACCTGTGCTAGCATATCTCTAGATCTCCTCAAGGCTCGCTCGTCCTCGAACTGCACATGTCTGCATACCACAATCCTCCTGCGTGCTGGCACAAAGATGCGGTAGACCTTGGAGACCTCACTATAACCAACCAATATCCCCTTTTCTCCTGTAGGGTCCAGCTTTGTTCTCTTCTTTGAAGGGACATGACAATAACAAACACTCCCAAATATGCATAAATGACTCACATCTGGCCTCGTATATGTAAAAACCTCCTCATGTATCAACTTCCCTAGTATAGTATGGGGACTCTTGTTCTGAATGTATACAGTTGTGCGACATGCCTCTGCCCACAAGAACATCGGCAATCCCTGATCATGAATCATCGCACGCACTGCTCCAACAATGGTCCTGTTTTTACGTTCTGCCACTCCATTCCACTGAGGATTGTAAGGAACGGTGAGCTCCTTCTTAATCCCCTTTGTTGTGTAGTACTCAACAAACTCGTTGGAGGTATATTCACCCTCGTTGTCTGATCTCAACACCCAAATCCTCCTCCCAGTCTGATTCTCTACTAGAGTCCTAAACTCCTTGAACCTGTCGAAGACCTCATCCTTGGTCTTCAGGAAATATATCCAGGTCTTCCTGGAGTAGTCATCCATAAAGATCATAGAGTAGCTAAAGCCACTAAATGACTGTACACTCATTGGCGCATAAACATCAAAATGTAAAAGATCCAAGATCCCCTTGGACCTATGCTCACTAGATGGAAAAGCTTTTTGTGCATACTTCCCCATAGCACAACCCTTGCATGAGTCATGCTTCTCTGTTGCAAATTGTGGCAATCCTACGACTGCCTGTCTCAAGTGTCCAAACGCACCATGGTGTACATGCGCCATCCGTTTGTGCCACAACTCTCCCAAATATGTGACACTGTTAGCCAATCCTTTGTTGACTCAAACTGTAACCTATACACTTTCTCACTACAAACTCCAATCACCTTATCCATCTTGGTTGTAGACCCATTTGGTCTAATGTACACCTTCCCTCCACGGAATGTCACCTCAAACCCTTTTTCCTCTAGGGTAGAAACTGAGATGAGGTTCTTGGTAAGACCAGGAACATATAACACATCACTACAGCGAAGGGATTTACCAGACTCCCTCTAAAACGTCACTGTACCAATGCCTTGCGCCTTATAGCACGCATCATTACATGGCTCGATATGGAGGTTCACGCCTCCCTCCTGCAAACTGCTAAAGAACTCTTTACGTCCTATCATATGACAAGAGGCACCATTGTCCACATACCACACACTCGGAGCAGTTGAACTCGACATACATGCAACAAGATAGAAATCCTCCAAAAAGCTTTTACAAAATTCCTCTACACCTGCAGAGGTTGCCATCTGTGGCTTAATCTTTTTCTTCTCAGGACACCGTGAGAAAAAATGTCCAAGCTTGTGACAGTTGTGTTTCCGTCCTTATACATACTTGCAAACATGAGCTAAGTCCTGCTCACTTAGTGTGTCCTTGGAGGCACAATGCCTAGGTTCAAAGCCCACTGTCACCTCAACTTGAAACTCTTCCGTCTAGGCTTACTCCTAGGGAAGCCAAGGGGGGTAGACCCTAGTTACTATGTGAAGTTAAAAAGTTAATTTCTAGGAGTTGGTTTTAATTAGTTAAAGGTTTGGGGGAGATCTAGCCTATATGCAAAAGCAGCAAATGCAATGTGCAAGTTTGGGGGAGATCTAGCCTATATGCAAAAGCAGCAAATGCAATGTGCAAGAATTCACATGTAAAGCAAACCCTTTCTTAAGACAACTAAGACTAGTGCCTAAGATTGCGCAAGGGGTTAACTAAAGATTTAGGGAGATAGATTTTACGATAATTACACAAGATTACAAAGAGATTAGATACAAAGTTACAACTAAAGAGTATCCAAGAGAAACAACTAAATACAAGATAAATAGATGATACAACTATGAACAAGAGATACAAACACTTACTAGGTTGCTTGATTTGTGCAGGAAATGAAGATGTTTCAAATGGAAAGAAATTACCAACACATCAAGCAGACATGCTCAACAATAGAGTGCCTCCAAAGGATGCGCAACTCTATGTGACTGCTTTCAATGGCAAACACCAACAACACAAACCCAACAATGAAGTTGCCTCCAAAGGATGCGCAACTTCAAGGCGGCTAATCCAATTAATCAAAACCACACTAAACTAAGAATTAAGTGCTTAAAACAAGCCTCCAAGGGCAAAGGGCGCAACTGAAAACTACTTAGTTATTCATCCACAAAACCGAAATACTTGCACGAAAAAGAAACGATAAGTGAATGCTTGAAAGACTTAAGTGTCAACCATAAAATGATGTGTGTCAATGTAAAAGTCCCAAGAGTGAATCCTAACTAAGTGTCAACCTCAAGACTCCCCTGCTTGTACCAAGTAGTTGTTGGGTGCTCAAGAAGTGAGGCAAACAACGCCCCACCCTAGCTCCACAGGTCAACCCAAGGAAAGAAGTACTCTCGGAAAGGACGTTGAGCATCGTGAGATCGTCCCTGACCTATCACCTTCCGTTGCTTCCTTCCAATCCTCGCTTAAATGGCAAAGTTGGGTCAGTGGTGAGTGCTCTATTAAGTCTAATAAATTTTAGGCCTATGAACTAAGATAAATTAAGTTAGTGTTAAGCAAGATGTTGTTTGCCAAAGAGTTAGGTGCTTGAACCAAAACGAAAATGCTTGCAAGTAATCAAAGTGCTTAATCACAAGATATAACTTGAAATAGCATGAAAATATTTGAACATTAAACTTGCAAGAAAGGAAAGATGTTGTTGCCTTAAACCATTTATGCCATGCCCATGAAAGTTGCAAGAAATAAAAAAATGATTGTGTAAAGATAAGGAGATGAGAACAAGTACTTGAACTAATAAAGCTTGCAATGAAAGACTGAGATAGAATCAATAGATCATTATGCCTCCATGGGCCTAAACTAGCATTATGGTTGTTACTTCTACCTCTAGATAATTTTAACCATTTAACATATGAGAAGTAAACCATTAAAACTAGCCATACAATTTTGGGGGTTGGCTAGGCCAAGCTCACTCCAAGGTGTAGGCAACAATAAAGATTGAATGCTTGAAAGATAAAAACTAAAGTAAGCAAACCACATACAATGGCACAAGGTGGAGGCAAGCCTTCGTATTTTGTGTCAAAGAGGGTAGAAATAAAATGAAGTAAAATGTTGAAATAAAACTAGCCACACAACCTTGTCCTAATGACAAGTGGGGCAAAC
>CBVK0103076663.1:0-17560 GCA_900067695.1 Picea abies
CTCTTCCGATCTCACCAATTGGCTCGAGGACAAGCCAAATAATAGTGGTGGGGGTTGAATTGTTGGCACCCAAAGTTTTTCTTAAAAATCATGCACATGCACAAACGAAGTTGTGCACACAATTCAGTTTTTGTGTGCATTACAGCAGTGGCGCAGTGGGTGACCTCAGCCGCGTGTGCCAGTGCAAGTTTTGTCAATGCGCACCAATCCAAGTTTTGTGATTTGCATCAGTCATCAAGAAGATCCCCCATGCACGCCGGAATAAAGAAAATAATCTCTGGGAAATCTCCCTGAATGATTACTTCAAGTAGCACGAGAGATCGTGGAGTAGTAAGGGGATGAGTTGGCAAGGTAGTTAAGATTACCACGACTCCAAAGAGGCTACGTGCATTGCATGCGGGTGACAGAAGCATGTGGGATTGGCAGTTAGCAGAGCGAGTAGGGTAGAACTAAAAGTGACAGAGCGCTAAAGAAGAGAAGAGACAAAAGGGAGCAACGACGACAGAAAAAGAGTTACTCAATTGATTGGTGAGTGATTGGTTGGTGTTGTCAATGTCTTTGAAGCTCACTCTAAGGCCATGTTTTGTAATGTATTTGGTTGTGAGTTTGGTTTTGTAATATCTACAGAATTTGAGAGGAGCACATGGCGTTATGTAATGATGTACTAAGAAAATATATGAGAGCCCAGGGCACCGTTGTTGTCAATTGATGACTTGCTTAATGCACGTTTGTACTGCTTGAATGAGGTAATAAAAGCTATAGTTATTTTTGTTCCATGATGTGTCGATCATGTGTCACATAAAGGTATGTGTTGAGGTTGTATGTTGTTAGTTTTTAAGCTTGGGCCAATGGAATGGATGAATGCCAACCCAAATGGATGCATTTGTAAGTAATCCTTCATCATCGACCCAAGATCATATGGTCTCTCTGATTCTTATGATGTCTCGGGTGAGACCTTCTTCAGTATTTGGCTGAGGATTGATATGCCGACACCTTGGGGTTTTTGTTGGTCAACTCTGGAGGAACCTCAGGTCATCAACCCCCCGGCATTAAGAAGGGTGTGTGGAAGCGTGGGAAAGCCAACATTTGGCTATCCCAATGTAATTAGAACATATTATTCATAATTTATTTTAAGGAGTTTGTCACCTATACTTAGATGAGGTGGGACAAAGACTCTTAAATGTATAAAGGAGTGGTCCCCTATTGTATATGAACTACTAACTTATATTCCCCCTAACCTCTATCATTTTAATCCTATAAAAATTATAACACCTTATGCATATAACTCTTAACACCTATTCTAAATAACCCTTAATATTTAACGTTTGCACCCTTAATCATTAACCCTAATCATAATAATTTTTTTCCCATGTAACCCTTAATCCTAAATTCCTGTAGGCCATGAACTCTATCCCTATAACTACCAACCAATTTAAAACCTAGCTTCTAATCCTTATAATCTATAAATACTAACTCCTAACCCTTACGACATATAATAACTAACCTATATAACTATTAACCCATCTAATTTCTCATCCATATAACCTCTAAATATTATAACCATTATCACCCATATCCGCAACCACTCTTATAACTAACCCTAATAAACCCTTACCTATATAACCTGTATATTGTAACCCTTATATAACCATACCCATAACACTAACCCTTATAATTATATATCTGGTAGCTTTTATAACAAACAATCATGAGCCATTATATCACATAATCTCAATTCATGAATAAACAACCCCTTAAAAGCCCTTAAAACCCAACAGTTAATAACCTAACCCTTAAAACCCATATCACAACTAACCCCTTCTCCATATAACCTATTGTTAGCATCGTGATTTTTGCAGTTAGAGTTAGTCCTAGATGAGTCATAGTTTGTGCATCAAAGCTTGTAAGGTCAGTGACCAAATAAAGAGTGGTTCGAAATCATTGAGTAACGGATCTGACCATAAGCTAGTTAAAGGGGTGTAAGGTTCGCCATGTTTAAATCGTAAGGGTCCATTTCCCTAAGTCTCAAGTCATGTCAAAAAGGTGGAAATTACGTACCAAAATCGAGTCAAGTGGTTAGGATAAAAGTCATGTCGAAAGATATTATGAGCATCATTCCATAATCATTAAGTCAGAAAAGTAGACAATCATGGCAGTCCTATCATTTGTACTTTGCACACTTCGAAGTGTACCCGTTGCACTTGTTTGTGGCGCAAATCTTCAACCTGCTTTCTAACTTCTCACCACCATGGATTTATTGTCCTTTTCCATGATTTCATTTTGTATATGTTCGAGCATAAATACTAGTCACCCTTCATGCATCTCCTTCAATTTCAGAGTTTGTGCGTCATCTGTAGTTTTTTCAGCAAGCTCTGGAGCCCTTCATTGCGTAAACTTTATTTGTTTCCAATCGTTACGTAAGTCTGTTGTGTTGATTTTGTTGCATCTCCTCCGCCGTGTTCAACCATTGCTTAAAGTCTTTTGGAGCTCGCTGCAAACTAGCTTTTTGGACAAATGGTTTCTTCACACAGTCAGCCTTCTTCCTTCTGAATTTCCTACTGTCGTGCCGAGTTTTCCCATTGCGCCGAAATTTTCCATTTCACACCAAGTCTCCCATTGTTTTTTGTTACCACGCCCAGTTCCCCACTGTGCTGAATTTTCTCGTTGTGCTTTACTACCACGCCCAGTTCCCTGCTGCGCTGAATTTTTCCGTCGTGCTTTACTGTCGCGCCAAGTTTTCCACTGCGCCGGAATTTTTCGTCACAATTCCCTATTGCGTCAAGTCTCTCGTTGTTGTTTGCTACCGCATCGAGTTTCCCCACTACGCCAAAATTTTAGGGCACGCTTTTCTACTGTGCCAGAAATTTCTGTGGTTGATTTTGTTTGCCGTGCCATTAATTTTTGTGACTGATTTTGTTTGTCAGGCAAAAGATTTGTGTTGCTACCTTTTCTTGCAATCTATGCAAAGTTCGGCATTCTTATTCATCACGCAGAGGGGGTCTCACAATTCATTACCGGGCGCGTGAAATTAATATATACTAGCATCATGGTAGTTTCCCAAAGCATAAGAAAGAAGGCGAGAAGTGGCAGGGCCGTGAAGTTTGAACCTCAGGATCTTGAGTTGATAAATGAAGACCCAACGATCAGGGTGTCTTTCGAACAAACCAGATGTATGTGTTTCTGTGAAAGGATAAGTACAGCTGGTAAATCAAGATAAAACTGATAAGTACAGCTGGTAAATCAAGATAAAGCTGATAAATAGCTTTAAAAGAATGAGCCTGGTTAAGCTATGTAATGCAAAGGTAGGGAGGCCTTAGAAATAACTCAACTAGACTGAAAAGTTCCAAGCTGTGTAGAAGGAGTTGGAAAAAGGGAAGAATCCCTCGACTCATTTCTTGTTGTCTATTATGTTTCTCTATGATGAGAAACTAATATGCTGATGAATGTAAATGTTTTGGCATGAGAATGTTGATAGTTGTATGACTGTAGAAACAGTTGAAGATTGATCGTGTTGCACTCATGAAAACATTAGGAATAATGTGATGGAGTGTATATACAAGGATATGCTATGACATATCTGAAATTGTTGTTGATTTAACTACTATGGTATTTGCATTTTTATGACAAACGATATAATTTTAAATATGAAGATGCATGTCATATTGTAGGAAATGATTGGAGTTGTTGAAGAAGAACAGTTGCCAATGTCAAACAACCTCAAGCAGAGGATGAATACAAAAGGTCGTTGAATAGAAAAGATGGATGAAGGGACTTTGGGAGTCCCCATAAAGCACCATTGATTAGATAATGACAGAAAGGGTGTTGGCAACCAGAACAAGTATAATAGTGCGCATGCCCATGTGACATGAGAATTTAAAAGGGATTGGGTAAGAATCCCTTCTGAAATGTTTTTATTATTTGATGATATGCATGTAAAGTTGAGTGATTGTTGTAGGTCATTAATACCCAAGAAGGGCATGATTAAGGAAGAAGAAGCCCGAAGGATAAAGGGAGGAAACTCTGGCAACCAAGGATGATTGAGATCCTTGCAAGAAGTTTATGAACAATATCCCATGAATACATTGACCAATCAAGGAGGGATTGGAAACAAAAGTGCTCATAAGCAGTAAATTGATTAAGTGCATTAAGGAGATGCATGTGGTGAGAGAATAGGAATGTCTAGCACTGCCCATTGTGGAAGAAGGATCTTCTAATGCTCTACAAAATTAAAGAATGGTAAAGAGAGAAATCGGGTGGCCATAAAAGTTGGCACCCTGGTTACTAGAGGAGAAAGAATGCTTGAGTGCATTCATATGAAATTTTAATTTCCTAAAATGCATGTTGATTTGAGGACATGATCAGCTAACAGTAGAAAAAAATAGTTATGTTGTAGTAATGAATATGGATAGAAAATCCATATGGTGATAAGTTGGATGAAAACCCAACACACCATGGCAAAATGCCTAACATGAAATGTAATAATCTGAAAACAATGCAAGGGTGCAATGTGTGTGAATGTGGCCATGAACATTGGCACATCACTTAATTTCATTTAATGCTTGAGTGCATTTTGAAAAGTTTGGTATGATGAAATGATGCATGAAGGAATTGAAATTTCCATTTACTTTATACCATTGAATAGATCAAGGTGATATGATTGTTAGTATGCACAGTTTCGAAATAGTTTGGAAGCCACTACAAGTGTGCAATGAAAATATAAAGTGCATGAGAACTAACAATTTTGTTTGGTTGTGTGAAGAATGAATTGCAGGAAGGGTCTTGGATATGGCAGTAATGTAAGTCCATAGGAAAAGCCTTGTACTTGTGAATTTGGTCCCTCTGTGGGGGCAGATCTAAAAATAAAAATGTGAAATTTGAAATCTGGGAGTGACAGATTTGAAAGAAATTTAATTGAAAATTGATGCTATATCTCACAAGTTTTTGTATGAATGTGATACAGTGAGATGAAAGATTTGTCTCGGGAGGACAGATGATGGTCGTAAAAGCGAGAAAGCACAGAAAGAGAGCTATTGTAGTGACATGATAACTCTGTGATACACCATGATCGCCAAAAAAGAATAGCATGGTGAGGTAACACGAGCCGAATGGATGCCTCTACCAGAGCAAGTCGGAGGGATGCCTCGACTACAAGACTCGAGGAAGTCTCAGAAATTATTCTTGTATGAGAAAGCCCCGACAAGGCAAGATGGATCACCCGAGGCACTGTATAGCAGAGAAGGAGATGTCTGAGCTTAGGCCTGGAGGGCGGGTGACCACAAGGAAGAGGAGACTTCGATAGTTTTTGTAATATGTTAATTACGATTATGCACACCATGTGGTATGTCAAGAAAAACGGTGAGCCAAGTTAATGAGACAAGCACATGGACGATGATCCATGAACTGCACAAGATAAGTATTGTGCGGACACATGAATTTTCTTCTTGAATTGTGAAAAACAATGAAATCTTTTACATAAAATTAAGTTTAATGTGCTTGTTGCCTGAAATTCCGTAGCCATATGCTAAATGCCAAGAGTTTGGAAAAGGACCAAACTATGAGGAAGAGAAGAAGGTAATGTTAAAGTCGTTGAAAGATGAACGCATGACAGGTGTTACTGAGAAAGAACATCGAGGATGATGTTCCTTTGAAGGGGGAGGGGATTGTAACACCCCTTCTCCTAAACCTTTGATGACTGTAATTAATTATAATTTATGATTGCCAAGCCATGGCATGTGAACAATGTAAAAGTATTAATGTCCAATTGCAACTGCCAACAATTGATTGTAGGGGTGAAGCCTTGAATATTGGCCATGATACAAATTGTTGAGAACCATAGAGAGAGATTCCCTAGTGGTATCATAACTTGGCATGGGGGTGGCCTACTGCCAAAGTGACTGAACCGGCAAATCCTACGGTTGGGTAGAAAGGCAAACAACCATAGTCAGTTGGTTGGCTATAATCTGTAACAAATAAGTATCTTTCTCCTTGTGTGACTTAATTGAAAGCAAGGGCCTTTTGCTTGTGACAGTATGGTAAGAGCATGTTTGTTTAAGGTTTGTGTATCGTTCCTTTGGAAAGTTGTTATACTAGTATGATAATGTATCTGTATGGAATTATAGGTGCAGTGCATATCTGAGCAGGAGAATTCAGCCATTTACCTTGAATGACTAAGGAACAATACAAAGATCCCTCTTATGGATGAAATTGTATATGCGTTCTTCCTATGTATGCAGTAGAGAATTTTGTTGCGGTGTGTTGTCTAGGAAAAGACAGTTAGGCGTATTAGCTAAGGGACCCATGTTAGGTCTAAGAGGAAGATGTGCCTTAATCTTCCTTCTAGAGAGGAAGAAACCATAACCATGGTTGTGGTTTGAAATAGGTCTCTATGTAATGTAGGAAACCTTAATATTCTGTGAGACATGTGCCCTAATGTGGACATCGTGCAAAAACCCTAACCCCCACTTAAATGGCGAAGACGAAAACGCCTTAGTCAGTGTGGGGAGTGGATTACTGAATTCTTGAAGGATTGGTAGGCTTTAGGATGGACACAGAAGAATCCTCGTGTCGTTAAGTTTCAAATCGGACTAGAAAACAAATGGGAACCCTGTCTCTAAGATAGATAAGATCGTAGTCGTCGTTCCAATGTACAGAAGTCATCCTGACTGTCAATCGGAAGTTGAGCCATCGGTGTATCCCAGTACCGGGGGGATGACGTGGCTCCAAAGGAAGGGATCCTGAGAGCAATTATAGATCGTTGGAACTCCCTGCTATGAGAGCTATCAAAGTTAGATGGTCTAAGTAGTCATGGGTTCAGGTACTCTGATGGGGAGAGTTTTGAGGGATATGCGGGACCATAGTTTAGGTAGAGATCGAAGAGAGATCTCAATCGTTCATCAGGGATTAGCCAAGATTAACCTCGATCATAGATCTATGTGGTCTCATTTAAGCGAGATTAGGGGGAGCGCTGGCATCATCATGACATGTCATGTTGACCTGGGATGCCAACATGTTATGGGGCTGACATGTGTCAACCTGCGATTGGTAACATGTAATTGGTCGGTCAGTAGAGTGTGGGCCCTTTTGGCAAACTTAACCATTATACCTTTGTTTTAAGCTTGGTTGTCGGATCTAAAGGTTGAAAGATCTCAACCGTTGATCATAACCGGAGTCGTCGATCCATCGGGACTAGAGGAGCTCCGAGAGAAAATCCTAGCTGTCTGTCACAAGGGGTTAATTGAAGTGGGTCACTAAGATATACTTCGAGGATGGACTCCAAGGAAAAGATTTGATCGTTGATGCGTCAGGTCAGGAAGGACTCTGAGGGGAGGATCTAATAGTTGATCTGTCGGGGACAGAGGAGTTCCGAAGGGAGATCCTAATCGTCCATCGAAATGAACGTCGAAACAGGGAAAGGAGTCGTTAGGTCTGAGAGTGAATAAACCTAAGACGTAGATCTCGCGGGGTCGTAACCCATGTTAAACCTAATTAACGATCTCGTAATTACGGGATTAGTATTAACTAATCCCCTCGTAATCCCTGGCACTAGGAAATGTCCATGTTAACACCACAGGAAAGGTCCAACATCCAGTGCCCGGTGGTGACGTGGCATGCGACAAGTGGTCCCTGTGTCATGACAAAGGAAGGCCACGTGTCACCCCATGGTGGTGTCACATGTCACATGGATTCTGCCAAATTGAACATGGATCTGTGGGAAATGAGTGTCACTTGTTATGCCACGTGTCATACCACGTGGCAGTAGGGCATACATGGATGATTCAGACGTGGGCTCGACGAAGGACAGACACCCTTGGGGTAACGACATTAGATCCTGTTCATCAGATCCAAGGAGGATGAAACTCCACCATTGATCTGAGTCAATAAAAGTCAATCAGCCCCGGACTACCAAGGAGATTTCTTACCTGGATGTGTTGGGAAGCGCAGTGCCTGGTAGCCACATGTCGCAACATGAATCGAGACAAGTGGCGACCTGCGACAGGGCCATGTGCCCCATGTGCCAACTCATACTGGATTAGGGGCCGAGGGTAAAGTGAATGCAGGGCATTTCCAGTGGGTTGATAGTCCGACAGCTCGAACGACGTCATCTAACCAAGGCCCAGCGGACAAGTGACATCGTTACTGGGTCGCGTTTATGCAGTGCCAGATCATGTCAGATCGAGTCTACGGGTGCGTAAGACCTTGGAAAATTGGTCGAGGTCCTGGGACCCAATAAAGTGAGAGTCTGGAAAGACAGGTGGCAAGTGCCATGCTAGCAGCCACATCCGCCTTAGAAGCTGACATGGATGCCACGTTGCAGTAAAAATGGAAGAGGACTTAAAAAATTTAAGAGGCCATAACTTTTGATCCAAAGCTCGGTTTTGACATGTTGACATTCGTTGGAAAGCTCTTGGCGAGCAAAAGACAATGGAAGTCTCAAAAAGAGGCTTGAGACGATTGAGTAAAAGCAAAAACTTAATACCCCATCCCTTGGAAAGGTACTTAGGGATTCGATGTGTTACACCCCTTATTCAACCATTGACCTCTATACCTTTTCACCCATAACCACTAATTCCTATCTTGTATAACCCACATACCTTCTAACCTTCTAACTCCTTAAATATTTATACACCCCATAACCACTGTCCCCGAATGCACGTATCCCTTCCATTTCTGAATAAGGATGATCAGATTTCTGAATATTTCGATTCATCTTTTTTTCTGATCTGGGGTCTTCATGACTTTAATCTTTCTGTCATACTACATTTATGTTGCTTAAGAGCCCTAAGACATGCTCTGTTGGAACGTTTTTCTTCAGCTCTGTATAGGACAGCATATAAGCTACTAATAGGTTTATTTCTGGATGTATAATATGGGAAGAAGTCTAGGGAACTGTTTTGATGCTTTTTTATTTAAGCACACTGATGTAATTTTTAGTAGTTGTCAGGTCAGTGTGTTCACTTAAGAGGGGTGACCTTATTTTGATGTTTTCAGAAATGCTTAAATGCATCTACGGCTTGTAATTTTATCTTTTATTGAAAAAAAACATAAACATCTAGGAAATGTTTCCCAGCGTATTCCAGTGTTGAAATGATGTTCCTGAACTAAAACAGATAATTTCTGCAATTTATTTCTTAAATTAGGTGTGGGTAGTCCCAAAGACTTAAAAAATAAAAATAAAAAACGATAAAACAACAAAGAAACTGTGATTAAAAAATAAATAAAAAATGAACGTTTCCACTATGGATCTTGTAATATACCTAATCACTATTATTTACACTAATTACATGTAAAGGTGTGTCCATTAAAGTCACATTTCTTATATCCTATATATGACAATATTCTTTACTGCACATCACCATATACATTTGTAACCTTTCACATTTAATATATTATTTCTATTGTTATGAAATTTGGATTATATGGCCTTGTTCCTTTACCTATGAATACCTATGGCATTCTCTGACTAAGATGAGGTACATCGCAGATCTATATACACATTATGCAGAAAGAGTTCCCTGCCTACTCATGCATTTATAGCTTCACAATTGAATAGTCTACCAATGTGACGGGGATAAATTAAAAAAACCTATAAGAAACATTGCTTCTTACACATAGACCTCCCCACGATATGTTCATGTTGCTCTTGATAGGAGTCTGATCATTGTACTCATTTCAAGTGTAAAAGACACGTGCTAATTTAGATGCATCTATAAGCGATTCATGTTTTGTATATCTAGAGGTTGTAGAATCCCATGTGGTTTATCGACAAAAGTAAGCAGTTAAGATAAACGCCCAAGGAAGTACTTTTTTGAAATAAAGAATCAACTAAGAATATCACGGGTTCTATCCACTGAAAGACGACAACCAAGTCAACTGACATGCAAAATTGCAATCCCTGTTTCACTGGTCATTACATTGATATGGGTATATGGCAATCATTAGCTCATATGGGAATTCAACAGATAGACTCTAGATATGCACAGGTTTGGTATAATAAATAAGAAAAATAAAGCATTCAGTCCAAAAACTGCCAACAGAGATCCAAAGCTACACAAGTAACAAATATGGCCACACATGAGCATCAGAATACCTGTGCAAAAGCCAGATAATATGATCCTTGATGAGTCTGAAAGCACTCCTCTGTACAAAAATAAAACTCTTGTTGAACTGTAACACGGCTTCATCAATATTTCTTGAATTGCATACCTGCCAAGCAGATAGGTAAGATTAGTTTATTAATGGCCAACAAATGACCAAAAGTAGATCAATGGGACTGCTCAGTACATGGGGATACACAGAGGGGGTGCGTGGCCACTACTATAAAATCAAAAAATCAAAGCTAATCTATGTGATCTAAGCGCAACTATCACAACATCAAAAAGAAATTCAAGAGTTCCTATTGAAAATTAACAACCTATCGGAACAAAAAACATAAAAACAAATCTCATTATCTTAGTTTCTATTTCTATGAACAATATATTTGTATCCAACCAGATTAAGTAAAACAGCAAAATGGCATTTAGTCTTCAATTGTTTAATATGCATGAATTAATGTTAGTACGAATGGTAATTGCTAAATATAAAGTATTCTGCATAGGTTGCAAACCTTTAAAGAACAAGAGTACACAGAGGATCATTGAAAGTGAGACCACAATAGGATTATAATACAGCCACAACTAAGTAAACAATTTCAACAAATAACTAGGATGAATACCGCATTAAAAGATCCATGCACTATTCTCAATCAAAATTGTTATTAGTAAGTTCAGTAGTTATTCTCGATATGGTGATAGTTGTATTAAAAGAATGCAAAGGAAGAAGCCTACCTGTTAGTCCACTTAACAAATGCAATTTGCATTTATATTTAGGTAAACTGTGTAGATGAGTATATAATTTAACTTGAGAAACTAGAGATTCTAAAAAGAGAACATTAAAATCATGCAGAAGCTTTCATCAGTGAATTTTAAGGAAACAACATCTCCAAAATTTATTTTAAGGAAACATCTCCAAAATTTACAGCAGCAGATCTAATACGAGTTCACAAGTTCTATCTTTTAAGTTTTATTTCACTAATCTGAATGAAATGTTTAGCCCATTTAGATAATGCACTGTTCAAAGTATAATAACTAATTAACATGTCTTAAGCAAAATAGGAAACTGTGATGTAATTGTTCTTACCCTATCTTGACTGGCCTCCTTCAAGCTTTTGCCTTTTATTACATAATGAATTTCTGCATGGATTTTGCTTGAAACTGGAACTTCGGCGTTGGTTCTGACTCCTGCAGCCATATGTATGCATATGTAAAAGGATGATATTTTACCCTGCTCACGGGTAATTGACATTTTGAAAAAAAAAACTTTCAAGTAATTTATAATACAAACAGAAATATTAAGGAAAAAAACACACCAACTTCAAAGATATAAACCTGACTAAGGGTCACTTCAACTTCCTTATGTGTGTCCCTTCTCACACGATTCATGCTTTACCACTTCTGAATGGTCTCACTTTGCAAAGAGCTTTCCAGGTGTTATTTGCATATAAGATGAACTACCATACTTAGCTGAGTCCTCTCTGGCTTTGTCACGTTTTGATGATGCAAGGATCATCATTTTGTATGGCTTCAGAAGAACTTGCTACAATAAAAAGGAACTTCCCTGATCAAACAGGCTGGCAAAGTTCAAATCGGGAAAAAGACAAAATCAGAAATAGAAAATATCTTATCCATGTTAAACTAACAAGATGAATAACAAAGAGAGTGTATTTCTTCATTCCTCTTTGTCTTTACCCCCTCTTGCTCTTCTTTTCTCTAGCCCATTTATTGTTTATTATTCATGTTTTGTTTCCATTCTTTTGCTTTCATCCAGGGAGCAGTCAATAGGATGGAAACTCACAGGTATTAACTGTAGTCTCTTGGCCAATATGGTTATTATTGATTTATCATTTGAGCTTCTACAAAAATTTTGGCCACAAAGGAGCTGCAAGAAGATCATTTGTTAAAAATCCGCCTACACACAAGATTCTCCAAAGCAACTTCATTCAGTAAAAACACACAGCAGAGACGGAAAATTACAAGACCTGAATCTTTTTTCTTCTTCTCACCTGTCAAATATTTCTCATCCAATACCAGACTAGAAAAAGCTAACAGCCTCCCTCGTCATTCAAATATTAAGAGCTGTCTTTTATACTTTTTCATTGATGCTTAAGCATCAAACAGGGCACAGATCTCTAATTCCAGAACTATTCTGTTTTCTTTTTCAGTCCTGTCAAAATTTCTCAATTTCTCATCTAAAAACGGACTAGAACAAGCTAAGAACCTCTCTCATTATTCAAATTTTACAATATCTTTCCTCCTGATAGGAATGCATATAACACAACTTTTAAACATACTATTGATTACCCTGTTTAGTTGTGGGTGTAGCTGAGAGATGAAGCTGATCAAATCTGCAAGTAGATTTTGTTTCTCATCAGTGTTCAAAACACCCTAGATGGTCCAAGATATCACCAGCAAATATCATGCTATCTGATATAAAAGCAAAATGGACTAAATGTGACTTCATTTTTTAAGCTGTCTATTCTTCCTTGCTAAGCTGCCTTGTACCATTACAGATTTGTCCTACTGCTAATACTTGAAGTTAATAAAGTGTACTGAATCCTGATTATAGAACCACAGGGATGTATACATGAAGCACTGGAATTACTAAAATACAACTGTCAACTTCGCAGTCATCCATACAAATAGTACATGTGGATACAGCCAATAAGATTTAAAGATTAACCAGAAATAGCATTAAAATAGATTTCTGAAAAGAACCACAGGAGTGTATGCATGAAGCACACTGCTATTACTAAAAGACAAATCGTCAACTCCGTAGTTATCCACACAAATTGCACACTTGGAGACCACAAAAAAGATTTAAAGATTAACCAGAAAAATCATTGAAATAAATTGATGAATATATCAATGTGCAAACTTGCTGCTGTGGAAATTTCAACTGACTTGATATGTTGGGTTTAAGATCCAAGGGTTTTCAACAACCTAAATTTTTAAGGGGTGAAGAATCAGAGAATATAGAGGTCAATGCCAAACTAGAACCTGTTGTTGTCAATGACCAAAGGATGTGAAAAATATGCTGATGCAAGCCAATTAAGTTGTATACCTGAAATATTGAAGCCACTGACTAAAGAGCTATTAATATACTTACAGATGATCCCCCCGCCCCGCAGACTAAGATAGCTTGATCATAAGACAATAGGTATGTCACCAACGATATAAGCTAAATGACAAAAACTGAAGGCATCTGAAGGATTGAATATTTCCCCTGACCAAGATAGCCTGTTGCTGGCCCCAGCATAAAGTACCAAAAACTGGAAGAGCCTCTGAAGGATTGAATATTTCAAGAGGCTTATTGCTTCAATTACCAGAACACAACACTCATTGTAACAACATAAAGGTAGCTCACATTTATATATTTTTGTTGATGCTTTAAGTTTCAAATGATTTTCTCTAAAGCAAACTAGAAAATAGAAGCCGAATATAGTATTACTTCACAAATCTTGATGAATTAGGCAAAAATTAGAATGAGCAAAAGATCTCTACAGGGATAGATAAGCAGAATCTAGGTCTCAATAAATTCCACTAAACATTTTGGTTGTAATAAATTCCACTAAGCATCAGATTGAATTTCTTTACAAGGATAGAATCTAGATGGGAACAATTCTATGTCTCAAAATAAGTTTCATTGAATGCTTTGTTTAACTTGTTATCGTAAAACAGTAACCAATAGTAACACCAGGCACTGGACTTCTGTTCCTAAGGCAATCTTTAGAAGAAGAGCTCTACCTTCTCAGTTTAAAGGTATGATCACGCATGATACCATTCCAAAGGATTCAAGAAGGAAAGTTACCATAAATGATAGGAAATAAGATAAGAAAAGATAATTTTATTGCTGTCCAACAAATGACCATAAAAGTAGGGGACTGTCGAGTACAATGATGTCATTACAAAGTGGGAGCACCAAAATGGCTCTTATAAAAGGCAAGATGCAGAAAGTAAAGTATGAAATCTATGCTACAGCATGAAAAACATGAAGAACCCTCGACTCCGGGCATGGGTAGCCGCACTAAGAGGGAGATGTGCAAAGAGGATCGATCTAAAACTGAGGAACAGCTAATTGGTGCAGGTATATCATGGTCCACTAGATCCATTTCTCCTAACATCCAAGGCTGAATGGAGGAAACCGAGGATAGAATGATGTCCAGAGGAAGAGAGCTAGGGGAAGATCTAGACCATGCAGCCTCACAATCTCACTGATCAAAACTCTAGCTATGTCAGGTGCCTGATACATCGTACGCACAAGAATAAAGTGAGCACTCTTCGTCAGAGTGTCTACTACTACGAAAATCGAGTCATGTCTCCTTGCCGCCAGTGGCAATCCAACAATAAAATCCATCGAAATAACCTCCCATTTCAATTCCGGAATGGCATGTGGTTGAAGTAATCCTGCCGAGTGTCTATGTTCAGCCTTTACCTCCTGACACTTTAGACATCTGGCCACATAGTTGACTATGTCGGCCTTCATTCCCTTCCAGAAGAATAAGGGTTTAAGGTCTGCCCTCATCTTCGTGACTCCCGGGTGAGCCATGTAAACTGCTCTATGAGCCTCGCTCAGGATCAACATCCTCAACTCGTCGTTTGGCGTTACATAAATCCGACTTTTAAACCTCAATAACCCATCGCCATCAAATGAAAATCCCTCATATCATGGTACCATCATTGTGTTTTGTCCGATAAAACCCTCGACCTCTTTGTACCAGTTGTCGTCACGCTGTAAAGTTAGAATCTTTTCACGTAAATTCGTCTGAAGAGGCAACACAAAAAAGATGCGTGGCCTCCGACTCAAAGCATCCACCACTCGATTCACTGTCCCCTTTATGTAAGTAATCTCAAAGTCGTACTCGCTAAGCAATTCCGACCAACGTCGTTGTCGCGCGTTCACGTGGCTTTGCGTAAAAATGTGTTGTAGTCCACAATGATCAGTCTTTAGTTCAAATTTTCGTCCAACAAGGTAGTGTCTCCAAACCTTCAAGGCATATACGATGGCTAACAACTCCAAATCGTGCGTCACGTAGTTCTCCTCATGCCTTCTCAGTTTCCTCGAAATGTAAGCGATTACTCGTCCGTCTTGCATCAAGACTCCGCCTAAGCCTTCCTTGGATGCGTCTGTGCATACCAAGAAGTTCGCATCCATGTCAGGGACCTTTAGTATCAGCGCTGTCGTCAACAACTCTTTAAGCCTCCGAAATGCTTCCGCGCATTTCTCGGTCCATGTCGTCAACAACTCTTTAAGCCTCCGAAATGCTTCCGCGCATTTCTCGGTCCAAACAAACTTCTTGTTTTTCTTCTGCAACTCCATGATTGGATTTGCTATCTTCGAAAATCCCTCGACAAACCGTCGATAGTATCCTGCTAAACCCATAAAGCTACGCACTTCCGTGACATTCGTCGACGCAGGCCATTCCATAATAGCCTCAACCTTGGCTGGACCCATGGCGATGCCTTCGCCAGAGATGACATGCCCTAAGTAGTGAATCCTCGATTGATAAAAAGAGCATTTGGACAATTTCCCATACAATTTGTGCTCTCGCAGACACTATAGTACCAAGCGCAAGTGTTCGTCATGCTCCTCCGTCGTACGACAGTAAATCAAAATATCGTCAATGAACACTTGCACGAACTTGTCCAAGTCCTCGCGGAACACCCCGTTCATCAAACTCATAAATATCCCTAGGGCCTTTGTCAGTCCAAACGGTAAAACAGTAAACTCGTAATGTCCAAATCTCGTCTTAAAGGCGGTCTTAGGGACGTCATCCTCCTTGATCCGCAACTGGTGATACCCTGATCGCAAATCGATATTGGAGAACACCGTCGCACCCTTCATTTGATCGAACAGATCATCAATTCTCGGTAATGGATACTGATTCTTGATCGTAGCCTTGTCCAGTTGACGGTAGTCAATGCAAAGCCTTCATAATCCATCCTTCTTTCGTATGAAAATAATAGGTGCACCCCACAGTGACACACTAGGACGTATCAGTCCCAGGTCCAGTAACTCCTTTAGTTGCATCTTCAACTCTTGTAATTCCGGAGTCGACATCCAATAAGGCGTTCTTACTATTGGTTCAGTCCCTAGTTTTAGGTCTAAGGTAAACTCCAATTCTCTCTCTAGTGGCATCCCAAGTAACTCCTCCGGAAACACGTCCGCAAACTCTCTCACCACCGGAAGGTGTTCTAGACCTTCCGCTACACCCTTCTCGTTTAACGCAAGGATCGCATAAAGCCTGCACCCCTTGCGCATACTCTTCCGTAGCTGTAAGGAAGAGATGAACCTCAGGGAAACTCCTTGGTTCCGTCCTACAATCACACGTCTCTGTCCCTCGTCGTCGACCAAGCTCAACCGTTGTGTCTTACAGTTGAGTATCGCCTCATGCGATTCCAACCAATCCATACCAATCACAACATCGTAAGATCCTAGGATCGTGACGTATAGGTTGGCCCTTGTGACAAACTCTCCCAGGTTAAGGGCACAGCCCGTAACCTTCCCTCCAACCTTCTATTTGGCTCCCGAAGCCATCTCTACGAAGCTAAACTCGTCCTGCTCGACTGCCTTTACCTTAATCCTTTTTAGTGCTGCACCAGAAATGAAACTCTCGGTAGCACCGGGATCTATCAAAATACTAAGGGTTTGGTCAGCGACGGTACCTGTCGTCTCGAGCACAGTCGACTGATGCTATGCCTGGCAATTATTCTCCACTGCATGAATCCAATGGGCCTTGCCCATATCTCCCAAGGTAGTGGGGCCTGCTGATCCGGACGCTTGGGTCCTCTCCACAGGACAGTCGCGCTGGTAGTGTGGCTCCCCACATGTCCAACACCCCTTCTTCGGCCCAGTAGTCCTGGTACCCGAAGTAGATGATGACGGCCCACTGGCCTGGAACCCTGGTCTGTTCTGCTGAACAGGCCTAAACTGTTGCTTGTGCGGGCGACGCGGCTGTTGATGCAGTGGTCACTGATAAGGTGTCCGCTGCTAAGGAGGTGGTCGTCGGGGTGTAGTGAAAGCGAATCCCCTCTAGAAGCCACGATATCCCGGCGTATGTCTCACTGGTGTCTGGTGCTGCTGTGTTCTAGATGGCACCAGCCCTGCTGGTCTCGCTGGAGTCCTGCTCTGACCCCCACTGATAAGCTCCTCCTCTGCTATGAGGGCCTTCTGGACGACACCGTGCAATGTTTGAGGCATCAAAATCCTAACCTTTGCACGCAGGCTGCCGTTAAGGCCAAATACGAACCTATTGACCTTAAGTTTCTCGGTGTTAAGGTGCGGAGCATACCGGAGCAGCTCCAAAATGGGCCTCTTACTTGGGCACCGTGTGGCTACCTCGTCGCAAGGCGTCGATCTCGTTGAGCTGATGCTCGACGACTTTCTTAGAAACATACCTCTTCTGGAACCGTCCCTCAACCAGTTCCCAAGACACGTCGTCGACGACCAAGTTTAAAAGGGGCAGGAG
>CBVK0103076664.1:0-12695 GCA_900067695.1 Picea abies
AGTCGAAGGACCACCATGTGGACCTTCATGCTAGAGGTCATAAACGCGAAGTGTGAAGCACACGCCTTGCTCTACAACTATGATTGGACGACACCTCCGTCCGTGACACTCATGGATGCTAGAACTCATCTCTCTTGAGATCTAGTAGGATTCTAACGGTACTAGCTATTGTGCGTTGTGGACCCTCAAGGGCGCCCTCTAAATGTGATCTCCACAAGGACATGTTAAGGTTTTTACTTAACGCAAGGGTTAATACTCACGGGTTACTGCAATGGAAAGTCTGGCGATCCACAGTCGCAAGGTTGAACCCGCTCTGATACCATATGTGGCGTACCCATTCGGTACGACTCCTACGATGTATCATTGGTAAAAGCACCCTTAACGATTAGATAGGACACTCCTCAATCAAATGTCACTAGCAAAGTGGGAAGAAAAAAAAATAAAAATAAAAAGGAACAATTCAAAAAGACATTACTATTAAATGTCTTTAACCATAGTTTATCCAAAGCTTAAATTCAAAGGAGTTTACTATGTAGGAGAATTAAAATTTATCTAAACTTCTTTTTAGAGGTTGGATTTCAAGTGTTGAGAGTAAATCTTTGTCGAAAGACTTGTCATGAAGTTGTAAGCTAAACAACACAAGGGATTAGAGGATTCCTAACATCGCTTCAATACTAGTAACAATTACTCAAGATTTAAAGAGACTGGATTAAAGATGTAGATTCTTAGGAGTAAATTAATAAGAGTTTACCTCAGTGGGCCTATGTTTGACTTCGAACAAAAGACAATTTAAGACAACTACCTAGGTGTTCTAAGAGTGACAAGTCCAAGGTGTTATCTTGTTGAAGAGCTTGTACCTCAATAATTGCAATTAGACAATAAAGATATTAAGTTCGATTGAGGATACATCTCGTCCCAACCCAAAACAACAGGGTTGCTATTAAAAGTGTGAGTTCTTAGCTCAACCATCGAAGGATGGAAAGGAGGTCTCCCTTGAGACATCTATACCTTTAAAAGTATCACCGACACTAATTTAGAGAGTTCAAGTAAGATGCAAGAAAAAATTGAGAATAAAAGGAAGGTTAATTTACTAAAAAGAAATCGCCAACTCTAAGCTAAAGGATAAAAATTATCTGTTCGTTGTAACCAACTGAAGGAAGGAAATTGATGTTGTTAACATGAGAACAACTTCAATTAAAAAAAATAGGTGAGTGCACTCAGATTGAGCGTTTCACCCTTGGAGTATACCTTGGGAGTATATTGACTGACAAGAATGAGGCTAAAAATACATGGCCTATGGATGTTTATGGTAAAGGTAGATTTAGTAACCTGGTACTAGGTAACTAACCTGTCAACCAAGAACCAGTTCTTTGCTCAAACTCACAACCAGTTTGCCTATCAAGAAAGACTATTAAAATGGCTCAAAAGGAGATAGATATCGATCAATGTGTAGGCTATAGATAGATAGATAAGGAGATAGATCTAAATAAAAACAGATATGCAATCACATTTTGTTCGATTGGGAGCTGGGCAGATCAACCAGCCTGCCTAGAAAGTAAAGGTGAAGGAACCAATTTAGCCCGATTCGCAGAAGTAAAGAGCGGATAATGATACTCTGGTACAAGATCCTGTGAACATCCTACCCTACCTCAATGCGAACCTTCTAGAGTATAAACATAAATATACAACCATCTAGAAGGATCCGATCTGTACAAAAAGACACGAATCCAAGGGTAGTGACATCCACTAGTGGAAGACCATGAGGATTTGGAGTTAAAAAATAGGTAAGAATCTAAGATGTAACACGCCAAAAAAAAAAAAATTGAGAACGCAAACTGGAATCAGAATTTGCCGAGTACATTGTGAACCAGAGATCTTTTGTTTCTGTAAAAATTCAACCATATTTTCCCAAATAATCTCACAAAGATATGGTGAACCAGAGATCTTTTGTTTATGTAAAAATTCAACCATATTTTCCCAAATAATCTCACAAAGATACCATTGTATCAACCCACCCAAATTCAAGACAGACATCCGGCATCCGATCTAGCAATGCATAAGTTGTAAGAGCTATGATGCGTTAAAGGGTAACTTCATAAAGAACGAACTTGGTTCTCTTCACGATGTGTCTGTAGAGTTAAACACTTCGATGAGTTTTTAGCAGAGTTGAAATCGATAAACCAAGCCGTAAACAAGTTTTCCTCTTGAAGTAACTGTAACGCCATGAAAAAATGGTTACAGCCTTTTTCAGAAAGATGCAGAAAAACTTCTCTTTCATATGCACAATCCTATAATCATCCATGCCCGCAAGGTAAGTTAGGAATTCATCCAATCCTGCAGAAATGAAATGGAGAGGCAAGCAAACGATGTCAAGAACGCATGCAATCATCTCAATAAGAACCCAGAAAGTAAAATTAATACCAGTTCAGATTGTTTCTAAAAGTACAAAACAACAATTCATAGCGAAACTCCTGCTGAGCACAAATGAAGTTAATTATAAATCACTTTATGGAATTTATATTATAAATGAAGTTTTAAACTTAGAACTTATATTCTGGACTGGGCGACATTTAATTAGGGGAGTTGTTTTTTAAAATTTCTTAATGCGTTAAATGTCTTAGGGCCATCTAGATTCGTTCCTTTATCATTATCAGATGATCTTCCTTGCAGTTAGTTCCTGCATTCAGATTTAGTTCTTCGGAAGATCCTTAGGATGATCATTGCTTGGATATTATCATATTAAGATTTAGTCATGATCCATTTGAGATGAAGATGATGGAGGCTTTTCAATAGGCAAAAGAAGAGTTTTGGCTATTCTACTTTCTTCTAGATCACTGATGAGGGACCATTTTCTAAGTTTAGGCTAACAGACCTACTGGGTTGCGTGACCGGCAAGCAGATGAATACATATTTCTGTCTTAAAAGATTTCGTGATTGACTGCACTGGAGGGTTGTGACTATGTCGATCTTTCCTGCACAATAAATCATTTGTCTACAGGGTTGTATTGGTCGCTTGATTATGATGATCAATCGTGGCAGGTTTGACAAACTTCTGGAATAAGAACTTTTTGGCCTTGATTAAATTTTATTAAAAAAAATAAAGCAGAAAAGATCATTTTAAAAACACAAGTTTTTTTTGGGAGGGTGGGTTTATAGTGTACTTGTCATAAGTTTTACCATTTTCCTTTCACTTATTTTCATTTCCAGCCTACTGTCTTTTATTTCAGATTGCTGTCATGTCATTTATTTTTGCTTTAGGGCAGTTCTCTTGAATTTCGGAGCATAATAAATTGTTCGGCACTTGCATGAACAATTGTAGGTCCTTGATTTTCCCTGTTTCTTTCCTTTTAAGCCAACTATTGTTGTCCTGAGTTGAATTCCCAAAATCTGATATCAAATGACAGCTGCTTATTTCTTGAGAGAGCAGTCTAGGTCAAGCCTAGATGAGGGCATTATTCCTTACACTGCATTGCCTTGGTGCGAGTATTGAGTCTAGTAGGTGTGGTAGTGTTGGAGAGACAATAGGAGTCGTCCTGTGTCATCTCTGATATCAAATGACAGCTGCTTATTTCTTGAGAGAGCAGTGTTGGTCAAGCCTAGATGAGGGCATTATTCCTTGCACTGCATTGCCTTGGTGCGACTATTGAGCCTAGTAGGTGTGGTAGTGTTGGAGAGACAATAGGAGGAGTCCTGTGTCATCTTATGGTCTTGTCTCTTCATGTACTTCATTGAGTCAACCTCTATGGTCAGTTCCTCATCCAGCCTTAGGGATATGGCCCCTTATGGTATACTTAATGATTTTTGCTTCGTGCTGATGGAAAGGTTTTCATCATGGCCTCTCTTAGCAGATCATTCCTCATCAACTCTAGGACATCATCTGAGGATTGATCCAAAAGCCAGAGCGCCTTCACAGACATTGGCCTCATTGGCGGCCACCTCGCATCTAACAAAACTGAGCATTATTGGGCCCTGATCGGATGAGCTTCATCTATGTTTGGCTTCAATTCATTTTTCACACTGATGGGTTGTGCTCATACCTTAGAGCCAATTAGCCTTATTGGTGGGTCTCTTCACGCCTGGCAGGTGTTTTCATCACTGGCATCTAACCCAGTGGCTTTTTCCCAGCTGTTGACTTCGGCTCATTTTCCAATGGGAGAAGCATACATGTTAGGTGGGTTGCAGGTTCTAGTTACAAATGGGCATGCATGATTTGGTCCTCATTCCAATTGAACAACCGAGGCCACCATGCATTTGACTCCATTGCCTAGTGGACAAGAACTTGGATACATCCCAGGTTCCCATGTATAAGTTTTCAGAGCATCAAATAACAGAGATTCGGTGGTTCTTGCCATCCCACAAGAGAATGTTGTCACCTTGAGTCACCATTGTTAACCCCCAAATTTGCTTATGCAACTAGAGGGTTAAGATACAGTGAGAATCCATCAGGCTAGTTCCATTACATGTGCATCCAAATCTTCATAATGACCAGAACTTGATTTAAGAGTCAATTTCATCAAATTGCAAAAAACTGTTATTTTCAACAGTTTGCTTTTTCCTAAGAACCAGAGAACTGGGGCCAACATGTCAAAGATGTTTACATATTCTTGGTCCTCAGAAGCTCACAATGTTGATGAGCTCGTTACAAATGACATGTAACTTGTAAGCAGTTTCCCGACATTGCTACTTTTGGCAGTGTGCTTTTCAGGGCTTGCATGTCACTTATGAGCATATATTAAGGTTCCTTGCAAAAAAGTGAATCTAACAAGGCTACTTTCATCGACATGCAAGATGTTGCTATTTTTAGCAATGTATATTTTTAGACGTGCTATATTTGGTAGCAGTCTCACAACGGTTACCTTCTTTTCAGTCTTTCCTACTTTTTCTACTTTTTTTGCTCTTTCAAGTTAGAGTACTATTTTGGACATGTCTATATTTGGCAGTGTCTATTTGTAATTTTGCGGTAGGTACAGGTTGTGATGTCATGGTTCCAAGTGTGCAGTGGTGGAGTGGTTTTCAGGTTCTAGTGGGTGAAGGATGATGAGTCAAGTGCAATGTTGAGCAGGTGGATGGTTCTCTCTGTGTGACATGTGACCAGAGATGTTGAGGTTCTCATGCGCTCTACGATGAGCACATGTCCCCGAGTTGGAGCCAGATGTTATCCCCTAGCCTAGGGATAACTAAAGAGATTATGTCTCGAGGCCCACAGGTCCTAGATACCCTAAATTGCTTTCCAAAACCCTAATTCGAATCTTCGTATTTGGGTGTCATTCTGGCTTAGTCTGACTTTTCAAAAACCCTAATTGGTCTAGAAAAAAGCCTAAAGTGATTTAATAATTTTGACAAGTCAAAAACCCTAATTCATATTCCTAATTCTATTTAAGCAAAAAAGCCTTAGTGAACTTGTTGTTACTATGTTTGTTAAACAGAAAAGGCCAAGTCAACTTCCATTTGACTTCTTTATCCCATTCCTGCTTTAAATCCTAATTCGATTCTCCTTGATCAAAATTAGCATAAGAGATATTTTAGAAACTCTAGATCAAATGGTTATGTTATTTTTATCAAACCTAACCCTTAATACAACCTCATCTATTTGTAGCAGAAGCTACTACCATTCTTGTCCTATTTAACAATTATGCAAATTCTGAAGCATGCTCATTACAATCTTTAGTGACAGCGCAATGATTATAAGGTGTACTCACTGAACATTTAATGATTGCAACTGATAAAGTGTGGTTATACAGGGGTATAGTTGTGATAACAGGTATTCCATATGTGCATTTGAATTACTGTGGAAATCCAGCATTAGACATTACTATTTCCAGCAAGTTTTCACTGTAAATGGGAGAATAGCAGATTTAGGTAAGAGCAAAGCGTGGAGGTGAATGGTTTTAGGAAATTCCTATCATTGGAAAACAATGGCAATCAGTCAACAGCAGCTACAGGAAGGTTTCCAGCGATTAAAGCTAGTAAATAGCAGCAGTTTGTTGGTTTATTCGGTATACTTGGGAAAAAAACCCCAGTCCTTTACCCAATATTAGCACCGGAAGAGAGTATTTTTGGCAGGTTTAGTGTTGTGTTTGATGACCAGTAGCTACAACAGGTCATGAAGATGATTTTGGATGGGAAAACATATAGGCTGCTTTTCCCTTGACAGTAAGTTAGCAATTTTATCTTTGGAAGTTGCCATAGACAGCAAAAAAGCAATTCAAACAACAAAGCAAACCACAGTTGGCATGAATGCAGAGTATGACAAATATTAGCATAATTTTCTTGCTTTCTTCCACAAGCAGTTAGGGCAAATTGAATCCCCTTGGCGGTGGCTTCTACATATATAGAGTTGAGAGGATGAGAGGAAGGTAGACAGTATCTTCTGAGCAGACTACAGCAGCAGAATTCTCATCATCCTCCCACCTTCCAGATCCACAGACTGCTTCCATCACTGCATACTACCAGGACGATTGCAGCCTGCCATGTGTTGTCATTATGATGCAATTTGGTGTCCTGATTAACATACCAATTTTGTTTGACTATGCCTCGTATCTCGCTCTTGGATTCTCTTGGTTGGATAGTTGTTAGTTGCATTCCAGTGGTTTGGTTAGCTTGAATGCACTTTGATTTCTTAATCACTGAAGGCACGTATTCTCTCCATTTCGTTGGTTCCATTTCACTGTTGTAATTGGCTTATCAATCTTATCTCAACCAACTTGAGTTTTACCAAAAATTTATCCTCCCTCTTAGACTGCTTTTGGCATGTCAAGGGCGAGTTTTTTGTGTGCTGATCAAATTGGAGTTCACGCCAATCGATTCACTTGATAACAGCATACAACCCCTAGGGACACCCCCCTGAGACTGGAAAAGCACCAGTCCGAACAGAGAGGCATGTACTGGAGGTGCTGGTGTAGATTTGTGTGATAACACTACTCCAACTTGTAGGAAGCCGAGATGGCCTACCCAGACATTGCAGGAGGCTAGGTAGCATATAGGACTGTTGATGTTTTTTGTAGCAGCGGGAGGTATTCACCTCCGGGACAACTTTTCTTAGAGATGAAGATGCCAAGAAGTCAGAGGAAACCACTGAACAAATCAAAGAAGCCTCGGAAGAAATTAGAAGATCCCAGAAGAGAAGTCGGGCACACAGAAGAGTAATAAAGAATAAATATAATGCTCCAGAAGCAAAGTCGTCCCCACAGGAAAAAGACTTGAAAATATATTTTCCAGGAAGACAAGTCGACCCTACTGGAAAAGACACCTGCCCTGTCCAGTATAAATAAAGGTGACACCTTCCTCATTTGTCACACACTCTCACTCACTCATAGCGCAAGTCTTGTCGAGAGTAGCAGCTGCAGCTGTCCAGCAATGAAGGAAGGAAGAAGGGTGCAAGTTGGCTAGGGTTTCCTCATAACCCTCGCTAGGGTTTATCTTTTGTCTTGGTGGTACACTGGTGGAGACCAGATACTCTAGCACTCTGGCTAGGGTTTGATGCAGCTACATTGTTGGGTTAACTCTTGTGGAGATAAGTATTCTTCTTTGTTGGTTTGTTCTAGTGAATAGAGTTGGTTCTTGGTTATATTGTATTGGCAAGGATATTCTCTCTAAGAAAAGTTTGATGGGATTTTCTCCCTTGTGAAGAAGGGTTTCCCACGACAAATCCTTGTTTCTTCTTGTGCTTGTTTATTTGTGCTTATATATTTCAGTATATGGTTATTGAATGTTAAAAGAAGATTAAATTGCTATGGTAAATCTAATGTTAACAAAACAAATGAAAATTCAACATGGTATCAGAGCAAGTTTCCTTCAGAACAATCTAAACACTGGAAGGAAGATCGTGAGATTTACCACTTTGCTGAGATTTGCCACTGCAGTTTGTTGCTGCTCAGACCTAAACCTTGTCAACCTCGTTGAGCAACCTATTGGAGGACGCTTAGATTGATTTTTCCCTAGATCAGCTCGCCCTAGCCTAGCACACCTCCTGGTGGTCTCAAATTACAAATTGGTGAAAGTCGAAATTTCTAGTTGCAGTTGCGGTTGCTTCGTGCCAGTTGTAATTGCAATGCCAGTTGCAGTTGCAATTGCAGTTGTCAGTCGCAATTGCAGTCGCCAACTGCCCGTTGTAGTTATCAGTCGCCAGATGCAGTTGCCAGCTGCGCAAACCTTGAGATTAGAAGACAAGTTGGATGGTGCTACAATTTATGAGGTATGCACTTGTATATGTTTAAAATTGTATCATTAACATGAGGGTGTTTGCAGGAAAAGGGATCTTTTGTCCAAGCGACAATATGTAGATCCAAAGGACCTCAGATCTAGTACATTAAGAGAAACAACGCACCCTCCCTAGAAGTGAAGACTCCACGCTTGATTGTTTTGACATGCCTCTAGTTGTTATAGCATTATTGCAATCTTATGTTGCATTTTGATCTATTGAAGTTATGATCATTATGAGATGCACGTGTTTGCAAGTTAAATTGATCTCCTCTAGGAGATATTCTTGGTTGTTGACTTTTTTCCAGGCGGGTTATCTTATTAAATTCCATGGAGGTTGACATGGAGATGTTGTTGTTCTTGTTTCTTGTTTCGAGCAGGTTACCACAGAGGCAGGTCACATGTCACCAGTGATAGCTCTGAGAGGGAGCTATAGTGACGGTTGCAGAAGGCAACATATTAGATAGTTCTCTAGTTTGAGACATAAAGTAGTTTGACCAGACAAGGAGTTTGTACAGATTGACAGTTCCACCAATTCAGGCCCTGGTACATGATTTTATCAGTCTTAGTGATTTATGGCATAGGAGACTTGCTCATTTGCATTATAGAGCTCTTCCTACTGTGGGGAAGATAGTAATAAGTGTTCCAAAGCTTCGTGTAGAGCATGATGGCATTTGCAAAGGTTGTGCTCTTGGCAAGAATGCCAAGAGATCTTTTTTGGGCAATGACAACAGATCCAAGGGGATCTTGGACCTGGTGCATTCAGATTTGTGTGAGTCAATGACAGGTTCTTCCACTGGAGTGAAGCCTGAGGTTGGATACCTCAGGATATTTGGGTGTCCTATATACATTCACGCACCCAAGGAGAAAAGAACGAAGTTAGACACTTCAACAGTTCAAAGGGAACCAGTTGAGCCCATGGTGACAGTTGAGCCTGTTGATCCTGTAGATCCTATTGATGTATTGCAGTAGGCCAAAAGAGGCATGCATTGACTCGTCAGACTTTGCAGGAGGCAGAGAGACTTGCAACTCCCCGTGGTACTTGCAAAGCAGTTCGTACAACACGACCTATTTTCCCTACATCATCTCTTGATGTTCCCCGTGTCATGTGCGTATCTCCAAGTCAACATTTCCACATCAGCATTGTACGGAGTTTTGGGTTGGCATCGAAGCTTTCGGCTAAAAGTATCAACAAAAAAATAAAAGCGTTGGCGTCGATCCACTCGTTTGCTATCGACATACTAATAGGACATCATACGACGGGGGTTTTCATCGAACCTTCCACGTTCTACATTGTGATCCTGGTCGTCTACGCTTTGTTTCCATTTCAAGACCCTGCCTTTTTCCCCCGACATCGATCATACCAGTGTTGAAAATACAAGAAGGCTCGATAGTTTGATGGGATACTTTCAGCAAGGATAAAATCGGATTTTGTTATTTAAGAGGCCAATTAATGTTTCGCTCAGCCCACGTTACTATCCCGCGCGTCGACCAAACGGTAGAAGTTTGAATCCGTCGATGAACTACAAAGTAACCTGCTCCTGCGTCGCCAGTTCGCATTGCATTTAATCTCGGGCATGGTTCGGATTTAGTGATGGATTGTGCAGGGAGCATTTACTGTTAGAATATAGAAGATGGTGTGCTCGTTTTACCATTGCGATACCTTTGTCACCCAACCATAGGCCGAAACCTCCCTCCGAGCACCTTAACCTTGACCTGAGAATTCCTCTGGAAGCAAACCCTAGGCTAGATAGCCAAACAAAGAGTAGCGCATCAATCCCCAAGGATAGTGCATCACAAAAGCTGATCAGATAGTCCCAAACCCTAGCCAGGAGATATTCAAGCCAAATACTAAAACTTGTTGCTACTGCAGCTGCACCTGCAAACCTCCTCCAAACCTGCACACAAGACTGCAACTGCAGTGTGCACCAACTAGGAAAACTGCAATTCTGAGATATGACAAATGAGAACAGGCGCCCTGTATTTATAGTGGTTCTGCCAGTTTTGTTGGGGCCGACTTCTCCTTCCGGATAAGTGTCTGTTCAGTATATTATTATTAATTCTGGCCGACTTCTTCTCTTAGAGGCTAATAGCCTAATATAAATTATCTTCTTGAGCCGACAAGGCTTCTAGGGTTATTAGCCAACTCATTAGGGTTTCTCTTGCTTCCTGGAGTCTTCTATTCTCGTCAGGTTCACACGTGGGGGTAAATACCTCCCGCAGCTACCATAATATTAACACTCCCTCCTAGCTAGAGAGGTATTTACAGATAATGGACTTGAGCACAAAATATACCATTTACCCGGTAGCATCAATATAGTCATCTAGACTACTTAATGACTAGATCATGAGCATCACCATCACCATCAGCTACATCATCTCTCAAAACCATAATTCATCCGAGTAATTAGATATGATGCTGGATAGGTCACTCTCACCATAGAGTGATACAAGAGGAGTAAAAACTCTAAATTGTTTTCCGTCTGGAAAATCTCTGTTCATCATTCATCTGAATGATCATTATCTCCAATAAACTACTGATAGTCTTCAAGGCAATTAGAACGAGGATAGAACACACCTGTGTCTATTCATAGTAGTTCATAACTACAATCCAGTGGTTAACTACCACATCAACTTTGCGTAACTTCTTCTAGTTTGGAGAGTCTTCCCTTCTAGCTAAGAGAGTTATTTCCACGAGCTCTAGCTTGAGTATACAAGTTCTTTCATCTTGAATAGAGGCTTTTACCAAAATGTCTGCTTATCTGCTCATCTGCAGAGATATGTATTGGAGAATCACTTTCTCCTTTTTGGACTTCATCATGGATAGTGTAATGCTTGTACTGTAGTCTGGAACACTGTGAAGGCTTCATGTAGATCTGAACAATAGAGTATATCATAGTTGGAGAACTGGAACATATCCATGTGGTACTTCTTTTGTCATCATGAGATCTGATCTTCTGAGTAGTCATCTTGATGTTATAGGAAATCTTCACCACGCTTATGCTGTGCACTGGAGGTTCTCCACCAAGTTGTCTTCTTCTTGTCTGCATACAAGAGTCTCTTTCCGGTATGCCTCAAAGTCTTGAGATTGCTCTTCATACGTTCTTTATTCAATTTCTTTGGAGAACATTCTTTGCATTCATTTGATATAGAATTCTGTCTCATGGATGTTGCGGATTATATAACGACTTATATAGAGATAAATCTGGTGTACTGGAACAATCAATCATCATAGTCTTCTCCCTCCATCTGAGAGAACCTTTGGTTCTGGATCTCGCAATGCTTTCATTCATAAGTCTTCTGTACACTGTTCTTCATCACGACTTTCAGTTCTTCTGCTCGATTGCTTTTAGTGAGTTCATATCAGGCTGGTAATCTTGTGATTCTTGATACAATAACCGGTTGTTCTGGTTCTTCTTTTTCTTTCTTGGAATCTTTATGTTCTTCTTCATGTTTTTTTTTTCTTTTACTTTTGGGTCCATGGAGTTTCTTATAGATTCCATGCCTTAGAGATTCCACTACTTACCTTCATCATCGGTCCACGGATCAGGATGGACAACCAGGAATACTTTAAGGTTTCTCTTTGAAGAGGTCTTCTTCTGCGGTTGAGCTGAACATGTGTTGTCTTTCATGACTGTTACCATGGATATATACCTTTCATCATCTTCAATGGATCATAGGATTAGCTCCCTCCTAATCCTTGCTTCATGTAAGAGTGCATATAATCTGCTCCGTTCGTCTGACTGAATCCATGCTTTCGTCTCCTGTCCTTATTGTCTTCTACAATATATAATAGAGTCCACATTTCCTTCTACATCCTTATTGTCTTCTGCAATATATATAATTGGCTTTCTTGTCTAACAGAATCCACGCTTCCGTCATGAGTCTTTTTCCAGTTTCCTTTCAATTGTTGACTTCTTTCTATCTTTGCTTTTTCCAAGTCTCTTCAAGATTGATTCTGATTTTGGTCTTATCTTGTAATGTCTTCCACATGATTTGTATTTCATCCTTCATATGTATTATCTAATGATATTCATCCTTGTCTTGTTGTTCTTTCATAGGTATAGTTCCTCTTCGAACACATTATCTTCCAAGAGATAGATATACAAGATATGTACAAAGACGATGCAAGCAAGATATGTACAAGAAAATAAGAAGTGTTGTTACCTTTTAGTAGAAGAAGTCTCTTCCATCCTGCTTAGTTTTCTTTGCAGGTTCCTTTTCTTCGGCAATCGATGCTTCGTGTTTCTCCTTCCTTTTCTTTAGCTCGGGACACTGATTCCTGTAGTGACCGTACTTCTGACAGTTGAAGCACTGTATTTTTGAAATATCTTTTCTTTGTTTTGGCTTCCTTCTTGAATCGAACTTTCTTTTGTCCCTGAAGTTCTTGAATCTTGCTGTGAAAGCTTGATCATCGTAATTCTTTTGAGGCTTCTCTTTTGCATTGATCCTTGATTCTTCTTGAGCACAGCAAGTCCAAAGTTCTTCAAATGTCG